>WTXL01000389.1:0-17009 GCA_022376525.1 Russula vinacea
GCTCTGTTCTTGCCATATGCACAATCCTCATCGCAAGACCATGATATTTGGTCCTGTGCATCCTCACGACCATTATGTCTTTCGAGGTTCCAATAGTCCTTCCAAACTTGATGATGGAATCACTCCTATTTCCTCTCCCTTCTTCGGTTCAGACCCGTATGATGTCGCTAGGTCTTTTGCTACAGCGCTCCTCCATAATCAACTCCTGAGGGTAACAGTTTTGCTTGCACAACGACTCTTACACCGACAAGGCCACTGGCGTCACGCATGTCTTCTTTTGCCAGATGATAGACGGTGAAGAGGTTAAGAAAGGGACATCAATGTGAATGTGAAGCGCACGACGACTTGGTGAGCATTGTCGTCAGACCACTGCAGCTGGCAAACGCTTACTTTATCACATCAGTTTACCTGAGCCGCAACGGTTGCCCAGGTTTGTTCCAGCTTGGCGGGTGAGCGCACCTAATTCCATTTCCCGTACAATTTCTGAGTATTCCCAGCTTGAGGTTGAGATGCGGGACAAGCCGTGCGAAGTTGTTGTGGAGCATATCAAATCTTTCAGTCGTTGACTGGGTAACGGAATTTTTGTAGAGGTATCCCGGGATGCCTGTGAATTCGAGGGGCGCGCGTCTGTGACTTATCCCGTAGGCTGTGGACTGTAGTAGGACAAAAACATCAATGTACTGCTCGTGTACTGCACGAGAACTGAGGTGGCAAGTGCGTTAAGGACAGTACATATACTGACTTACGTTCCAAGTGCAGAGCTAAAGGGCAAGGGCGTGTGAGTGCCATGACACAGTAGGACTAGGGACTAGGACAGGCATGTTGAATCCAGTTGATATACCGCGTGCGTCCGGTGACAGGCAGCGGTCTCGTGTCTACTGCATGAGAACTTGGTGACAGAATGATGAGACTATGACACATACGGCGGTTGTACGACAAAGGACACAATGATTATTTGGGTTGTTGTGAGGTTTGAAGCAGGCCTTCGTTTCTTGTGGCCCACCCGGAGTGGGGTCCGGCTGGTCCAGGGCGATCGGCTTGCACGCGTTCGTACAGTACAGTAACACGGACGCAAGGGCAGACAATGGTCAGCTGCACGAGAAAGGTGAAACATCGTGAAAGATAGATTTGGTGCCGAGTTTGGCTAGAAATCTGCTCCGCTGGAATACATCACCCGTGACTGCGTGACGGCTGACCGGCTGACCCTCCCAACCCAATCCCATGGTATTTAGCATTCCGCGGCGCCTGGAATTATCTGGGATACTGAGGCGAATCTGGGATTGCCTCTCAATTGGTCAATAAAAGTCTTTTGTCCGTGTTGACATTTGGGTCGTTTATTGCCTTGTCGCTAAAGTAGAGAGCAAAATATTGAAATCCAATTTGCAGCTGTCCACACCAATCGCCTGCGACCATTGACGTCTTCCGTACATCGCAGACACTAAGACGCCATTCAATCCGGTAAACGCCAAGCTGGATTTGGAACGTGAGCTTGCCTGTCTGCAGTGTGACTGTCTGCACCGCTGCTGGTGCCTGTCCGTATCGATGAAGAGGTCCAGTGCCCTGAATCTTCCCATCAACGGCAGAACAGATCACAAGTATAACACCTCTCCCAGAGAGTAGGAGCTGCATCAGAACGAAAGCCTCGGCCACATAAAGGTCAACACCAAGGACGAGCGTAAACTTGAGCCGAGAAAGCGAATTGGCGCCCGCATCCACTTGGACTCGGTGACGAGAGAGCGGGCGGTCTCTTCAAAGCGCGTGATGGTACCAAAGAAGAGAAATCCATGGAGGTGTAGGACGATCGTCTGTTGCGAGACCTCGCGGAGGTGAACAGGGAACTCGTCACGTGCATCCCGTCGTGGGAAGGAGTCAGCGGGGACCAAGTCATGTGAACGTTCATTCGACAAGCTGAGGGACCTTGTGAGAGACAAAGGTACGTACAAACCGCTGAAGGTGCAAGCGGGCAACGAAGGTAGATACGAGAAAAAAACCTCGACACCCCCATCGCTGCAAGATCCAAGGCAAGGTCCGTAAGCTCGCCCGTGGGAGGGAAGAAAATGGCTGCGAACAGCTGACTGTATACCTCAACTCCTAACCCTGACACCGACTGCGCTGGTATTCAGTTATGTTCAAGCTGCGGCTTGGACGAAGTTTCTAGCAACTTCTAGCCCAGCAAACACATAGCTTTCGAGTCTGGACATGGTGGAGAATTTGAAGAATGGGATGTTCCGGGTACAACAACACAAACCAAGACGCAAACTTCATGACCCCATCCTTCACATCATGTCACGCCGGGCCCGTTCTGTCAGCCGCTCGCCTGTGGGTCAACCGTCAGCCTCCGTCAGCCAGTATCGCCCCATGGTCTTGTATATAATCCATTCTTCGTACGCGGGTTGAGACAACTCCTCTTCCCATGACCGCCGTTTTGAAGACTTCTCTTGTCGTTGTCTGCCTTTAAGTTCTGTTGCCCATCTGGGCCCCATTTCCCGTCGCAGGACGATGGGAATAATGGGATTTGGTCCTGTTCACCCTCACGACGAGTTCTAAGTTCACGCCACTCCTATCCCCGCTTCTTCCGTTGGTTTAAACCCCTTCGAAGTCGCTCGAGGCTTTTTCGCAGAGACCCTCAAAGAATTTTGGTATATCCTCCGCAAGGACTCTTACACCGACAAGGCCATTGGTGTCACCCACGTCTTTTCCCGCCAATTGATAAACGACATAGAGGTCGCAGACGGTGATATCAATGTCCATGTGATGGATAGTGGAGTCATCTCTCACGGAAACTTGGTGAGCATCGTCGACGGACCACCTTCGGTAGAATGGCGCTCATTTTATCGCCCTACCGGCACCGGCAGTTTTACCGTGGCGATGTGTCCAACATCCCCGTTATTAATGAGTCGATCACTCCCGGCCCTCATATGGAGTTTTGCAACCGTTTGCGAAGCGTACTATTCGCCAACGAGTCCGGCGTGGTTACTATGTCTGACTTGCCGGAGTTGCCGCGCATAGACGAGGAAGACTACATGTACAACCTTTACTGCTGGGATTGCGAGCACGTCCGTACCCCTCACGAGTTCGTAAAGAGGGGATTTGTCAAACTTGACACCGGCACTGATCCGCGGATGGCCCTACTATGGTTTATGGCCGTCTCTGGCACTCCGCATGGCACCGTAAGGGCAAACATCTTCAACAACTGCAGTCATATAATCGAGAAGATGAATACTTGGATTGAGCCCCACGTCATCTATCATTAGTCCACCGTTGTCAGGATGATTGATAATGTCCCCGATGCCGTCTCTCCCGTCAAGGCAAAGGCCGTCGGTGTCCGGTTCCCTCACCGTGACGACTACAAGAGTCGTCGCAAGACCATGCCCGTGCCAGGTTGGTGGGTGAGCGCACCGATTTATTTTGCCTCTACAAATTTCTGACATGTTCCTAGTTCGAGGTTGAGAGGGGGAACAACTGGTACGAAGTCGTCGTTTCGCTTCATGCGCCCCATCGCGTCCTTTCTGTTGTCGACTGGGCGTTGGATGCGCCTTATCCTGTTCCTTTGGAGCACACACAGCGCCTTCCTGCCATGTACAATGCCTTTGCATTCGGCATCAATGACCCGTCAGAAGGCAACCGTTCTTTGGCCAGAGTGAACTTTGATCTACTGGCCAGTCCTCTCGGATGGCACGTTATCCTGGGGCAAGTCCGCGAGTCTGAGTGCGAGGGTCCGAAGGTCGTGTCAACTACTGATTAGTACTGACTTGTTTAGACCACGAATTGTTTGTTACATGCATGATCACCATTACCATACTGTGCAGTGCCCGGGCACATACCGTGGACGTTCGGTGATTTGTAGGACGACAATATCCGCGCGTGCTTTTTGTAGCATGCTTCTCCTGAGTCTCCTTACTGGTCGTCTCTTCTGACACTCGTTTCACGACTATCGCCTGGTGTCCAATCTATGCCTCAGCCAAAACTTGTCGCGCTTCAAACAATCAAAATCCGTAACTACTCTCAATCGTATCAATTCTCATCCTCCCCGCTGGCCCGGCGACACGGCCCTAGTAGTCCTCGCTACCGTCGGCCGGGCTTGGAGCATGAACAGTGCCTGATGTCAACTTTAACTAGAGCGTGGACTGAATGTGTTTTTGGACCACGCGGCGGTACTACGTTTGAGACGATATCGGTACCTTTGATATTTGAAGTAATCAATACATACAGTTGCAGAGCGTGAGCGCAGAGCGATACCCTGAGATTAAGAGTGACCTATCACGTCAAGGAATGGTTGTGTCATAGCTCGCCCAGCCGAATCAAGCACTGTCACTGAATGATCGTTTGGCGCAGAGGTCACTTTTTCGGTAGCATATCCCTTGACCGCCAAGTTATCCAGGTCATTTCGTTCTGCACCTCTCTTAGTTTCGCCTGCCAACCTTCGTGTTTGCGAGCACGTGTCATCCATATCAGGGTCGTTCCCACGCAAAGTCACGGACCTGAGGCAGTGTTGCGCCCAGTGAACCGTTCTCCTAGGAATCCGCAGCCGTCCTCTTCAGCTCTCACGCTCATGCGCTCATGTCTCACACTTACCCTACGGCTGCCTCGTCCTCCAACACCTCCAACTTCCAAATAATCTTCAATAATGCCTTGAAAGTGTACCAAACACGCACAAGGAACGATCTCCTTCTACATCCACTCGCCGCCCAGCTCCAAATATGCGGCTCTCCTAGCTCCATTCTTGCTGTTCTTAAGGAGAAAGTCCAGGATCTAGATCGGTCCCGGAGTGGCGACGAGCGATGGGCAAAATGGTTTGATCCAACAGTAAACGTCCTCTTTGCATTCTCTGCGACACTTGGATCGGGTGTTGGCCTGGTATGTCCAAGAATGTGCGCGTATCTAAGATCTGTATTCTCATACTCGGTTGCAGTTATTCTCACCTGCGACTGTAATCTTTGCCGGAATCGGCGTTCTCCTTTCAGTGTGTATAATAACTTAGCATTGGCCATTGTAACGCATACATTTCTCAGGCAGCTAAGGATGTTCAGACAAGCAAAGACACTCTTCTGGACATTTTTGAGCGCATCGAAATGTTTTTTCGACGTCTCGAGATCTACACTGAAGTGCCTCCAACCACGGAAATGACAGATATATTCACTCAGATAATGGTCGAGGTTCTCTCTATTCTTGGGATGGCGACAAAGGGGATCAAACAAGGCTGGATGAGTGGGTGATTCATGTATGACTATATGACTGCTGACTGAACGAAATTCAGAAAAATATGTGAAAAGGCTGATTGGAAGGAGTGATATGGAGGATGTGCTGAAAAGGCTAGACAAGTTGTCACAAGAGGAAGCTCGTATGGTGGTTGCACAAATCTTGAAGGTGACGCATACTGTTGATGAGGGACAAGAGGCGTCGCAGATACCGTGGTGACCATTGACAATAGGATGGCCAATGTGAACGATCAGGTTGCCGATGTCAATGATCGAGTGGCCAGGGTCGATGATAGGGTGGCTGTTCTAGACGACAGGATGGCTATTGTCAATGATAGGGTGGCCAGCATCAATGATCGGGTGGCCAGCATCGACCTTATCATGCGACAAGGAGCCAGTGGCTTAGAACAAATAAAGAGTTCATCATCACCGAGTCCTCAATAGTGAGTTCATCGCAAGCTTGATGTGGTTCTTGAGGACAGGCAAGGAGGATGCCGTGACGCCTTTCTCCCAAATCATCAAGGAGAAGTATCCAGAATCCTCGAAGAAGCACATATTCAATGGACGATAATCGACGTTGGACTCTACACCATGCTTACCACATCTCCTCTTGTCTATTTCTGTTCTGTTATCTGATGTGAGGTCCTCGCGGCGGGGGACAGCTCGCAGATTTGAATCGCTTTGGGCCTATTACACGCTTGTTCCCGCTGTGCTGTAGAATTATATATACCCTAAGAAAAATTTTGATCTGTTCTAGACTGGTGTCTCGTTTACGCACCGTGGTCTCTTTTCCCTCACCCAATCCTCCCAGCAACCACGAACACCAACCAAGTGAGTCGCATCAGGGTGAAATTTGAAAGACGAGGTATATGGACAATCAATCGATTGATTGATTGATGGCTGCCGGATGGGGTGTCGCTGAAAACACACACCACGTTGCTTACCACATCACTGCGCCATGTTGGAGCTTGCAAGCATCTCCATCCACCGGATCAGAACGAAGAGGGTGGGTCATTTTCCATACTAAGAGCACACAAGTACTGAGCAGTATGCTGCACATGGTCACACGCTCGGCTTTGCTGTGGCCACAAGGCAAATAAAAAATACGCACAAATCGTGACACGATCATCTTATTTTCTTTTTCTTTGCGACAGTGTTTAACACTGGAAATCATCGATCCATTCATTGAGGGAAGAAGTAATAGGGAAAGGGGACAGAGAGGAGAGGTCGAAGTCGGCGCGGAAACATGTTTGAGTTTGTAGGTCACGCAAGCCAACCGGCGCCTAGCGTCAACGTCGTAGTCAACTATCGACGGCCTCGGGCCTCAGCGCTCAGTCACTGCCTTCAAGAGGACATTAACCTAGTAGACTTTAGTACTCGTGTCGCGCGAAATGGTGTCCTTGACGGTGTCCATCACTTGTCTGTCTGGCTCGTCATTCTCGCACGTTTTCTGTGTCTCTCGTACTGTGTTGCGTGCAAGTGAACATGTGAACCTCTTGTCTTCACCGTAATGACCTGGAAGCCTGCTCAACATTCAGAAAAGAAGAATAACTTTTCTGTTTGGGCCTCGCTGCACAGGGCAAAACTTGCCGAGAGCATTTACAATAGCATTTACAGTGGATACGGAAGGAAAACAAAGGAAAGTGAGGGCAAGGGCGAAGGCGAAGGTGAAGGTGGTCCAAAACTGCGGGGGAAACGCTTCAAATGCATGGCGCAAAACCGCCGCTAACAACTTGTCGCGTTTGATCTGAGTCTTGATACTTCATCCCATCGATGCGGTGATAAAAAGGTGTTGTATCTGCTTGCGAAATCAATAATAACTGTTTTTTTCACAAGGTTTTCAGTGCGACCTTGTCAACATCCACAAGCGCTGTGGAGCAGAGACAACCTTGTCACATGCCCCGAGTCTTTTCTTGATGTCCAATATCGTACAAGATATCGTATGCCTTCGAGCATTTGGGGTGGCCATTTCTAAGCCACGCGGTATCGACAAAATCTTGTTCTCCCAGATAGTCAAATCAGCTCTTCCTACGAAACCAGAGTCTGTGGAGCCCTCGCACTGTATTGTACCTTCAGTCAACCAAGCACTCCTCGACAACTGACTTCTTGTTGGAGTGGAAAAGGCAGTCGGACAGCCGATTACGGACGCTTGACCCAAAAACATGCGCAACTACGTGATTCCTTTGTTCTAACACATTCCATACAATTCTTTTTTCTTTTTTGGGACAACCCTTATATGCGCATATATGCACCTTAAATACGTACATAAATAGGCGCCACAGCGCGCTTAGACGCCTCAGTCCATTCTTCTGTGACTGAGGTGAGCCCGTACGCTTCTTCCTGTAGACTTACATAAGACTGACCATACCTTAAGACTAAAGCGTACTTACACGCGTCTGACAGGTTGGAATATAGTCCATTCTTCTGTGACTGAGACTAAAGCGTACTTACACGCGTCTGACAGATTATGAGACCTGACTCTTACTGAGCTAGACAAATCACATCGCGATTACTACCAAGTATGAGTACAACCACCCCTGCGTCCAACAGCACCTCCACTCCGCGTCCAACAGCACCACTACCCAAAGTAGCGACCCCCACAACTCCAAGAGATTTGAACTCCCATCCTTGGAACAAGACGGTTGAACTTTGCATCCTGGAAACGCCTCACCCGAAGGGCCCTCAGGCTCCGGAAGTTGTGGACTGTTGTGGATGGCTCCCTTCCCAGACCTGCAGCTGGAAGCGCAACGCTTGACGACTGGCTCGAGAAAGACGAGGAGGCGCTTGGGCAAATCGAGTTCACACTCAAGCCTGGCCCCCTCAACACAATCTCGCGAACCACTACAGCGAAGGATGCCTGGGATAAGCTCTGTGACCGCTTCGAAGGGAAAGGAAAAGCGCGCGTCGCACATTTACTTGGCAAAGTGTTCAAAACCGAGTTTGTCGACTCTGAACCTTTTGACGATCAGCTGAATGCCTTCCTCAACAATGTGTCCCTTATAAACCAAATCAAGGGACAAGATGTGTTCGACGACGAACTCACTGCCATCGCAATGATAAACGCTTTGCCTGACTCCCTGGAGACCCTCAGGACCGTCTTGTCAGGCTCACCCACCATCACCACTGATGACGTCACCAACCGAATCCTTTCTGATGAACGACGCCGCATCGTGAGCTCAGGTGTCAGCGCCACAGCATTCTTCGCCAAGGCAGCCAAGAAAGCTAAAAAGGGAGAGAAGAGTAAAGCTGATGACGCGAAGAAGTTCTGCACCCACTGCAACTTCAAAGGACACGACGTCACCAAGTGCCGAGTGCCGAAAGCTCAAAAGGGAGCAAGGGGAAGGGAAAACCAGTGAAACCCCCACTAAGGCGAAAACCTCCAAGGCGTCAGCAAAAGTGGCAGTCGCGGACAAACCTAATGAATCGGACTCTGACTCAGACGTGGTCCGGCTCCTGAAGGTATCGCACGCACCCTCTTCCCATGGGGACCTGCAGGACAAGTGGGTGATCGACTCTGGCGCCTTGCGAACCATGTCCTCAAACCGTTCCTGGTTCGCCCACTTCACACCTCTTGCTTCACCTATAGAGATCGTGCTCGGAGACAACAGCAGCATCTGGGGCACTGGAGTTGGACGCATCTCCGTACGCATGCAGGCGAACGGAAAATGGCACCAAGCGACCCTCGGGAGTGTCCTCTACGTTCCAGACCTTCATGGCAACTTGCTATCCGTCTCCCATCTCATGCACCGAGGGGCCGAAGTGCGCTTCACCAAAGAGGGATGCCGAATTTATGACCAGCAGAGGACAGCGATCTGTGAGGGAACCCTTCGTGAAAATCTCTTCTTTATGTCCATCCACGTCATGCTGCCAGAATCCGCTCGTGTGGCCATTGCCTACCTCGACACCTTTCCCTCTGAGGGAGAGGACCTTCCACCAAGGGACTTTGCATTGACCACGCATAGCGCCACGTCTAAGGCGGACGCCGGCCTATGGCACCGCCGCTTGGGCCACTTGAACGATGAAGCAGTCCTAAAGATGGTCAAAAAGGGCATGGTGAAGGGCATGGAAATCATCACGGGAGAAACAACACGTGTGGGACCATGTGAACCTTGCCTCAAGGGGAAGCAAACCCGCGCTGAAATAAAAAAGTCCACTGAAACCCGCTCCAATAATGTCCTGGGTCGTGTCTTCTCCGACGTATGTGGTAAACTGCCCACACGCTCGCATGAAGGATTCGAGTACTTTGTCACTTTTGTCGACGACATGTCACGGAAGGTCTTCGTTGCAGGCCTACGACAAAAGTCTGACGTCGCACAGCACTTAAAATCCTTCACAACGCGTGCCAAACTCGAGACTGGGGAACGCTTGCGAGTCTTGCGAAGCGATGGAGGTGGGGAGTACACCGGAGGAACCATGACGAAATACCTAGAAGAAAAAGGGATCAAACACGAGGTAACAACCCCTGACACGCCTCAACACAATGGCGTGGCAGAGCGGATGAATCGCACCTTGTTGGACAAAGTCCGAGCGATGTTACTCGATGCTGACCTCCCCGAATCCTACTGGTATGACGCCTTGGTATATGCCGCATTCCTCCACAACATCTCCCCAACCCACTCGTTGGACTGCATGACACCGGAAGAGGCCTGGAGCGGGAACAAACCCGATGTCTCCACCATTCGCGTCTTCGGATCTAGAGCTTTCGTCCACATCCCAGACGCGCAAAGAGATAAGCTCGCTGCGAAATCCTTAGTTTGCACCCTCCTCGGATACGCTCGAAACCGAAAAGCCTACAAACTCGTCCACAGGCCGACTCGCCGGTTCTTGGAATCGCGTGACGTTGTATTCGACGAGGGGGGGATTCCAACTCGAGTTACCCTCGAGCACAACGTCCCGACTCCAGTAGCCCCCAGTGCAGCAGTTAGCACAAGCACCCCTCAGACCATCATCACTCCCCCTCCTGAACCCGCTAACGAAACACCATCAGCGCCACAAAGCAATGAGGAACATGCACCTACACCTACGCCTGTCCCCATCACACGCCCCAAACGCATCACACGCGCACCAGTCCGCGATGATGACGACCGCTATGCAGTGAGTTCATACAGGCTGCGAAAGCGACCTGATGAGCACGCTCGCGTGGCAAAAATTGACGATGCAGGTGACCCGCGCACGTACGCGGAAGCCATGATGCACCCTGATGCAACCGAGTGGGAAGCTGCATGCGAAGCTGAAAAGCACGTATTCGAACACATGGGGGTATATGAGGTAGTACCACGCCCAAAGGGGCGAAAGGTAGTTGGGAGTCGATGGGTTTTCCGCATAAAGCGAGGGCCTGATGGAGCAATCCTCAAATACAAGGCGCGCATCGTTGCACAAGGCTTCACGCAAATTGAGGGAGTTGACTATGACGAAACATTTGCACCAGTCGCTAAGCTCACCTCATTACGCGTCATCCTTGCACTCACAGCCGAGCATGACCTAGAGGTCCACCAGATGGACGTAAAATCAGCGTACCTCAACGGCGAACTCAAAGAAGAAATATACATGGAACCCCCACCTGGCTTCAGCACCCCTGAAGGGATGGTTTTTCGCCTTGTGAAAGCGGTGTATGGAACGAAACAGGGGGGACGCGTCTGGTATGAGGACATCAGAGGAACCCTCGAGGAGATGGGCTACCGACACACTGAAGCTGACCATGCCGTCTTCATTCGCACCACAGACAGCTTTCCTTCGATTCTTGCCTTATACGTCGACGACATCACCATGGCGTCAAAGGACATCAGCAGCATCGAGCGAGACAAGAAAAAACTCAAGGCGTGTTACCAAATGACGGACATGGGAGAAATCTCCTGGATCCTAGGCATACGAGTCACACGAGACCGGAGAGCAGGCTGGGTAGCACTCTCCCAAGAGAAGTACATCCTAGAAGTGCTCGAACGTTTTGGGAAGTCCGATGCCCGGCCTATCACCACACCCGCTCTAGCAAACGAACGTCTCACCAAACTGCCCTCGCCTGAGATTGAAGCAAAGTCATACCAGAGCGCCATAGGGGCCCTCATGTACCAGATGCTTGGGACTCGACCGGACACCGCGTATGCCGTAGCAACCCTCAGGCGTCACGCTGCAAACCCTGGGGCAGAGCATCAACGAGCCTTGGATCGTACATTCAAGTACCTCCGTGGGACCAGTGACTGGGAGCTCGTCTTCCGGCGTGGGATACCTGGTGGAGAAACTCTAAATGGGTATGTGGATGCAGACTGGGCAAGCGACGTAAATGACCGCAAATCAACGTCTGGATTTGTCTTCATGCTCGCGGGGGGGGGCGATTTGTTGGAGCTCGAAGAAGCAAGCCTCGGTCGCGCTGTCAAGCACTGAGGCTGAGTATATCGCAGCCGCACACGCGTCGAAGGAGGTGGTCTGGCTCAGACGCTTGCTGAGCGAGCTGGGCCAAGCCCCCAATGCCCCCACACGTCTCCACATCGACAACCAATCGGCCATCGCGATCGCTAAGAACCCCGAGTTCCATGACCGGACCAAACACATAGACGTCAGGTATCACTTCTTGCGTCAGAAGGTGGACAGCGAGGAGATACTCCTCACGTACCTGCCAACCGATGACCAAGTTGCCGACGTACTAACCAAGGGACTTGTCCGCGCAAAGCATGAACGTTTTTCGAAGGAAATGGGATTACGCCTCACCAACTGAGGGGGCGTGTTGGAGTGGAAAAGGCAGTCGGACAGCCGATTACGGACGCTTGACCCAAAAACATGTGCAACTACGTGATTCCTTTGTTCTAACACATTCCATACAATTCTTTTTTCTTTTTTGGGACAACCCTTATATGCGCATATATGCACCTTAAATACGTACATAAATAGGCGCCACAGCGCGCTTAGACGCCTCAGTCCATTCTTCTGTGACTGAGGTGAGCCCGTACGCTTCTTCCTGTAGACTTACATAAGACTGACCATACCTTAAGACTAAAGCGTACTTACACGCGTCTGACAGGTTGGAATATAGTCCATTCTTCTGTGACTGAGACTAAAGCGTACTTACACGCGTCTGACACTTCTGAATTCTAATTCACCCAATAAACAACTTACCAACTTACCTACTTAGCGCTGCCCCATGGACTCTGCTCCTGGCAGTTGGCATCACGTGACGGAAGGCGTTGAGAATCAACGCCCTCTTGTGGTCGCAAGGCTTGCACATTCGAATACATCGCGGCCATGCCCCTTTATCCTCCAGCTCTCATTTTTTCCAAGCGGACCTTGTTAATCTGGTCTGCTGAGCAGGCTATACCATACCTACAACGAAGGCCCAGGCGAGGGTGCGTGTCCAAAATTCACCGACAGCACACTTCCATCCTTAACTTGCTTTCGGCACGAATCAATAACCGTTCCTGTCGAAGATCAATGCAAGCTTGTGTTTGGTGGTTTGATACGTGCCCAACTCTCACATCACATCAGGCACCTTCCTTTCTGCCCCGTACCTGCAATCTTATTTATGCGCCAGCTTCACCGCTCGGCCGTTTGTATTCCTCGGTCTCCTGCCGTTTCTTGATTTACTGTTTTTCACCCCTGACATTAGCGCTTTGGGCTCCTTTTACCCCAAGGTAGTAAAATCGTACAACCTTTCAACCTGGAGCGTCTTCGCGTCGTAAAATCGTCACTCTACCCAGAGTCGTGCGTCCCAAATTTCTGTGTTTTTTTATGAGCCGGCTTCCTTTCTGCGTCCTCAGTCGGATAATATAGCAGAATTCAAGGTAACAACGAAGCTTAGGGTGTTTACAGTACCTTTCTCGATCATAGTATTTGACGTTTCTGTAACATCATAGAGTGTGAATATAAAACACATTTTATTCACATTACACCGTCTCTGCGCAACGCCACGCAGATACAACCAGAGCGAAAGCTCCGAAACGTTCCACAAATCGCTCGGAACGAAATGAGGGTCACTTTTGCCCAGTCGGTAAAAAAGACGGTACGGTGTCCGTCTTCCACACCAAGAACCGGAAAGTTCTATCTACAATGCTGAAGTACTGTACAATGTCCCCCGGAAGAATCAAAAACCACAGTGAACCCTTTTTATTCTCAGCTAACAACAGCAGAATACAGTACCAGGCGAGGATAGGAAGATTTCTCTCAAGCGAGCTGACCCCGGCACATCATTGTTACCTATTCCAATTCGCAGGATGAGTGGGGAAGGTGCTCCGACCTCGTGGCAGCGAATGTGGTTTGTTGATTATGTGGGCACTAAGCGCTAAACGTTAAACCTCCATGGATCCTCCTAAAAAGCACTCACCGTCTTCCACAATCTAATCACCACCCACCCACTCCTCTCGCCCTTCCACTCTTCTCACTATCCGCACTTATATCATGAATAATTTGGACCCAACTGACGCTCAAGTTGTTGCTTGGATGGAGCTCTTCGATGCAATGTCGGGCCTCTCAGACGCTGCGCTTCTAGAAAGCATCCAGGAGGACTTATTGGCATCCGCGCCTGGACATTTCTCCTCTGCTGCCAGTGGTTCGGAACTTCCCAATCTCAACGCTGTTAGTGATACGGCCTTTACGCTTGCTTCCACCACGTCGATGGGCGCGTTTACGAACTTTGCAAGCCAGATAAATTATACTTACCCAGTAAGTAAGCCACAGTTTTGATCGTCGACATTGACTTACCTTGCCGCGGCCACAGAATATTCCCTATGCATGGTCCATGCAGGACCCACGTACGTCCCATTCTTGGTTCTCCCACGATCCTTCGCGTTCACCAGATGCTAAAGTTTTCATAGATACAAGTTTAGTCGTTCCAGAGCTGCAGGGCGACACCAATTGGACACCCTTTGCGGCCCACTCGAGGCTGCAGCGACCAACGTGAGTGCGAGTACCACGACCAGAAGAGTTCTCTACTCACCTAGATTCTTCAACAGGTTGTGGACCCTAGCAGTTCCCCAACTTCGCCGGCGTCCCATGAATTGTCCTGGTCTTGAGGTAGGGCAGTTCGTGCTTGCCGCATCCTCTTCGCCTACGAGCGGTGGCAACGAAGAGGGACCGGTTGTGCCGGGATACGGCGCGTCGTTTTATGGGGCGACGACGTGAGTATCCTTTATGTGCAGTATTGACGCAACCAGCGTCACTAATACTGGTGTCTGCAGATCCACAACGGAATGGGACATCGGCCAAGTTTTCTGGCTCACTTCTGAGGCACCGGCGACATCTGCGCCGGTCTTGGCCTTGGTAAACGCCGTCGGAAGAGCCACAAGGTGTCGGGCCCAGATCGACCATCACCAGGGCGGCCCCAGAAACGAGGCAGGGGCGGCCAGACAAAGGGATCCTGGAGGCAACGCAGTCCACTGCTAGGACCGCCACGAGCCTGTGGCCAGGATCCCAAAACAAAAGATCAACCGTGAACCCAAGGAGGCGGGACGAGGAGCGGAGATGCCGCGGCCCCGAACACACAGGGAATTCACCGTCGACCCTTGCAGGGACCAAGTTTCCAGCAGGGGCGACAGGAACAAATGTGGACAGAGAGCTGATTGGGTTGAGGGGAGTGGGGTGGAGGAACCGGTGCAGCAGGATGGGAGCAGCAGCAGCAACAACAACAAGAGGAAGTGGTGCATGAGTACCTCGAGTTCCCGAATATTCTCAAGCCAGGGTACAAGGGCGTTCTCGCAGCCACCCAAGCCGACAGGAACGTGGCTCGGTTCGCCAGATCAAGTGCCGACGCTGTCCGGATGCGACATTCAAGACGTGGAATGACTTCAAGCGGCACTGCAACACGAAGGAGTTGCACCCACTGAAGGTCTACTTCTGCGACGACTGCGGGGATTTCTTTGCGCGCCCCGACTCGCTCAAGCGGCACCGCGAGCATCCGCCCGCGGAGTGCCTTAGCGTCACGCGCGAGAAGGCTGAAGAAAGCGCAGCGAGACGCAGAGGATCCACAATGTGTTCATCGCGAGCTTGATGGGGATCTTGAGGACAGGCGAGGATGATGTCGGGACGCCTTTCTCCCAGATATCAAGGAGAAGTATCCCGAATCCTCGAAGAAGCATAAGTTCAACGGACGTGATCGACGTCGGACTCTTACACCGTGCTTGCCGTATTCATTCTTGTCTGTTTCTGTTCTGCTTGTTCCCGCTGTGATGTACAATTATATATACCCTGAGAGATTTTTCGATCCGCTCTAAACTAGTGTCTCAATTACGCACCGTGGCCTCTTTTTCCTTACCCAATCCTCCCGGAAACCACTAACACCAGCCAAATGAGTCGCATCAGGTAAAAATTGAAAGACGAGGTATATGGACAATCAATCGATTGATTGATTGATACTGCGGATGGGGCGTTGCTGAAACACGCGCCGCGTCGCTTGCCACGTCACCGCGCCACGTTGGAACTTGCGGGCACCTCCGACCACCGGATCAGAACGTAGAGGGTGGGTCGTTTTCCACAGTAGGAGCACACAAGTACTGTGCATCATGCTGCACATGGTCACGCGCGAGGTTTGCTGTGGCCACAAGGCAAATGAAAAGTGCGCACAAATCGTGACACGATCTTCTTTTCTTCTTTTTCTTTGCGACAGTGTTTACAGTAACACTGGAAACCATTGATCCATTCGCTCGGGAAGAAATAATGGGGAAAGAGGAGAGGTAGAAGTTGAAGTCGACGTGGAAAAGCTATTGGATTGGTAGGTCACGCTCATCGGCGCCTAGTGTCAACGCCAAAAGCTTCGGCATCTGTCGCAACCGCAACAACATTTGGACTGCCTTCAAGAGAACAGACATGAACTTGTCGACTTTAGTACTCATGTCGCGCGAAATGGTGTCGTCACTTGTCTGTCCAGCTCGTCATTTTCGCACATTTTTTGTGTCTCCTCGACTCTCGTGCTGTGTCATGTGTGTGTGTGCAAGTAAACCTCTTGTCTTCACCGTAATGATCTGGAAGCCTGCTCGACATTCAGAAAAGAAGATATAACTTTTCTGTTTGGGCCTCACTACGCGGGGCAAGACTTGCTGTGAGTATTTACAGCGGCATTTACAGTAAATACGGAAGGAGAACAAAGGAAAGCGAGGGTAAGGGCGAAGGCGAAGACTATCCAAAACTGCGAAGGAGACGCATGACGCGAAGCCACCGTCTTTGTGAATCACGCGCTCATGGCGTGTTGCGCCACTTGCGCAGAAGGGCCGGCGCGGGAGTAACGGCACTTTGAACATCAGGATGCTTAGAGACACTAATACTTAGGGTAATATATCAGATGATTTGGGAATTATCAACATAGCAAGTGGGCGGGAGCACGTAGTGCTTCTCGATCGAAGTGCGGGGACGAGGTGGGTGGGCCCACCCAAAGCGGGCTGATCGTTGTCGGATTGCGAGGCTCGTCATCAAAATGTCTGAAATTTTGAACAGAGATTGGCGGGTGGGCAAATTTAGAGCGGAAGGAGGCAAGGAAGGAGGTCGTCTGAGATAGCGAACGTATCACGTGCCGCCTTCTCCTGGCATTTACTGGGCCTGCGGTCGGGTCGTCCCTCGCTTCGACCCTGAATTACTCTAACGCGTCAGACTCAACGCGTTTGTTGGTCGCAACGTTAGTTTCGCTGATTCTCAATGCCCTCTTGTGGTCGCAAGGCTTGCATATTCGAATACATCGCGGCCAATGACAGGCCATGCCATTTTTTCCGAGCGGACCTTGCCCGCTTGTGCCGCTTGAGCGTGCACTTACAACGAAGGCCCTGGCGAGGTGCGTGAGTGGTCGTGGCGGTGTCCAAAATTCACCGACTGTACACTTCCATCCTCAACTTGCTTCAGCGC
>WTXL01000039.1:0-271598 GCA_022376525.1 Russula vinacea
GTTGCGTTAGGAAAACGCGGCAAAACGGGCCAAGGAGGCGAGGTGACCGAGGGGAGGTGCCCGTAGAAGCAGTTGGTGTTGACAAAAGCGACAGGTGCGAACAGGCACATGGCATGGTGTCAAGAAAAGAAAGCGAGAGGAGTGAACACGCACGGTACTGTTGAGGAGTGAGTAAGATGGCTTGCAGGAGATCGGCGCAGAAGCTGATCACCGTCCAGGTTGTTGTTTTCCACGGTCAAGGACGTCGTCGCTGGTATGAAAGAGACGGAAAGGAGCGAACACGACGGACGGCGTGGCGTGGAACCGAGGAACGCCGTCCGGAAAAGAGTGAACGAGAAGACGAGTGCAAGCGAGCGCGAGCGAAAACGGACGGGGTGCGTCGTTGCAGGAAGGGAGATGAGACGTGTAAACCCCCCGACCATGTGGGAAAGAGAGCGCACGCTGCGAGCTCGTGCGGGGTGTTCGAGAGGAAGAAAGGCACGAGAGCGAGTTCATTCGGGGAGGCAGGTGCTGTTCTCGGACATGAAGGACGGAGACGATCCCACGGACGCAAAATTTGCCCTGCGTCACGCCCGGCATCCGCGCACTTCTACATCTATCATACACATCTCTACGGGCACGCAGTTGCGTTAGGAAAACGCGGCAAAACGGGCCAAGGAGGCGAGGTGACCGAGGGGAGGTGCCCGTAGAAGCAGTTGGTGTTGACAAAAGCGACAGGTGCGAACAGGCACATGGCATGGTGTCAAGAAAAGAAAGCGAGAGGAGTGAACACGCACGGTACTGTTGAGGAGTGAGTAAGAAGGCAAGCCAGACAGGGTTCGCAGCACGAACGGGAAGGCGACGAACGAGACGCGTTCATCGTTCTCGACCGAGTTCATCATGGCAAGTGCCGTTGAACATGATGGAGGTTGCACTGTGTCGAAAAAGGAATTTAAAAAACAAGAACGTGCGCGGCACAGGAAGACGCTCACGAGGAACCAGGCACGGGGTGGGAGGGAGGGAAGGTGATTGTGCAAGGCCACAACTGTATTGTTTCAATCTGAACAAGATAAACGGAAGTGGGCAAGGGAGTGAGGAAGAGGCAACGCACGAGTCAACCAAGTCAATATTCTTCACGCACAGCAAGCAGTGCGGGCAGTTGCGAGGAAGACAGCGGAGGATGTAGCAACAACACACCCGTTTTCTGCAGGATCAAGCACAGCTCATCCTGTGATGAAATGTGTAACCCCGAGTCGAAAAACACGAGGTGCGGAAGAGAACGCACTGTGCGAGGTCGCGCGTGGTGCTCGAGAAGAACAGCATCCTTTTTTGGGGAGCCGTGCAGTCCTCGAACATGAAGGACTGTGTGAACGGGTATCGCACGAGGAAACGCAGCGGAAATGTTCGAGAGTGAGACCAGGGGTCCTGCAAACGACACCAGGGGACCTACCAACGACACAGGGGCCAGCAAACGGCACATCACTGGTGACCGGACCGAACAAGCCGGGGCAAAACGGAGTATAGATCCGACCTCGGCCTTCGGCCTCCGGTCGGAAATACCATCGTCGCCGACCGCCTACCTAATGAGCGTTCAAGACAACTCTGGGAATTTGCCGTGGTACAGTAAGATGCTACAACGACACCAGTTTTAACACCATTTTATCGATGGATGCCACGACGAATCAAACACATCATAATGTCAGTCCGGGACGTGAATCATACGTTAACGTACCACGTCGATGCAACGACGCCCGTTGTCGGAGGCGCCAAGGGAGGTGTGGAACTCTACATACGAATGGATTCCAAGGCTGAGAAAAAATAATATACTATATTGCAGCTGAGACAAACATCTAGGGTCGTCGCGTATTTCAATATCTTGCAGAGTGAGAGGTGAACTGCGCTCGCTAATTGAAGAAAACGTAGATCGCAAGTACAGTACTGTAAGGATCATGCTACAATACGCCATTAGTTGGCACCATGTTCTGACAGCAGTTCTATAATCTCGCCATGCCCATGCGTCGACGCAATCTTGAACGCGGTTCTACCGTAGTTGTCCTCCGCACCTACATTCGCACCATGCTCGAGAAGCACGCGCACGACCTCGACCTCCCAACCATCTGCCGCTACGTGTAACGGAGTTCTGCCTTGGTTGTCCTTCGCACCCACATTCGCACCATGCTCGAGAAGCACGCGCACGGTGTCGACGTTCCCAGAAATCACCGCTAGGTGAAACGGGGTTGTGCCTTGGTTGTCCTCCACACTTACGTTTGCACCATGCTCGAGAAGCACACGCACGGTGTCGACGCTCCCAGATTTTGCCGCTAGGTGCAACGGGTTTTTGCCTTCGTTGTCCTCCGCACCTACATTCGCACCATGCTCGAGAAGCACGCGCACGACCTCGACCCTCCCATATCTTGCCGCTAAGTGCAACGGGGTCTTGCCGTCATCGGCCCGCGCGTTTACGTTTGAAACCTGCTCAAGCAATAATCGGGCGATATCAGGCAACAATTGAGGGCCACAGTGGGGTGGGAGTGTCCAGCCGGAGTGAGGTCCTTTTGACACATCGTGTATCGCGATCCAGTTTTTCAGCAGACTCCGGGCATTGACATCTATTTTGTAGTCGAGTAATACCCGGACAATTTCGAGATCTCCGTACCAAGCTGCAGAATGAAGTGCAGTTTCCCAATTATTGCCGCGGACATTCACGTCTGCACCGTTGTGACGGAGAAACTCTGCTGTCCGAAAATGTCTTCTGGACAATGCTGCGAACAGCGGTGTCACATAATAGCCACCGCTAGTGTTCACATGCTCTGGATACTTGATGGCCAGGTCTTCTACAAGGTCTTGGAACCCACACAGTGCCGCGTAGTATAGGGGAGTGGCAACGAATCTCGTGCCCATTGCAAACCAGTAAAGGGATGAATGTTCGGTCCAGGTGTCTATATCGTATGACTCGAGCCAAGCCGCAAAATATGGCTTATCCGGGTCAAATAAATATTCCATCGCCTTTCGTAGGAATGGTGACACCCTCTTGAACTGGGCATGGGTCACCCAGTGTTCAGCAGCATATCCAGCGAGGGGAGATCTCTTCTCGATGTCATTTGCTTCAACGCCATTGTCGGGCTGAAGCAAAACACCCATACAAGCTTGCGCCAGGATCGTATGCGCAGGCTCCAGATCGATATGATAACGTGAGACGCCTCCACTTGAAGTAGCGAGCCGTTCCGAGGTCAAAAACTCTTTGACCGAAAAATGCGAGAATTGCACAACCCACGAATCTTCTGTCTCGACAATGGTGATTAAACTGGAGCATGACGTCAGAAGTGCCTTTTCTTGGTCCTCCCACCGCCAATTCGGTTTCAACTTTGGGATCCCTTCTGCATCATAAAAGTCGACTGCGAGGACCTCTGCCAGCTCCTTCACGCCAAGCGGCCGAATAGCCACAACGAGACATTGCAATAGACGACGCGCGAGATCTCCATTCGGCTTCTGGATTTCCTTCAGTACACGCTCGTATGTCATGTCCAGAGACTCTGGTAATTCGTCGAGGGTGCGCCGGACACTTGGCGGAAGACACCGCCGGAGGGTTTCCAGTTGACAGAACACCCACCGAAACCTGTTTAAGAAGGTTCAACGAGTATCACAAATGTAAAGCAGTTCACTTACATGCCATCCGCTCTATCGGAGAGCGTCTTAATCACAAGTTCTTTGTCTTCCGTCTTCCACCTCCTCATGATTTGCTCCGAATCCGAGTAAACGACGGCCCTAACATAGTCCGCGATATCTTTCTTTTGTCCACTCTGGTCATGAAGGGAGACTCGCCGAGAGGTCAAAGGTTCAAGGACGTTCCGTATATCGATTTCGGGGCGGCTGGTGACACATATATGAAGACTCGGAAGAGAAAGGTCAACAAGCTCTTTCAGAAACTGAAGAACTGTTTCGCGAGGTGATGGAATCCCAGAGGTATTCGGAGACTCGTCGAGTGCGTCAATAATCAGGTAGGTCGGACGTTGATCGGGAAGTGTGAGCATCTTTTTCAGGCAATTAGATAAGATGACATCGCTGGGCTGGTTCTTGCCCTCGTCGTGAGCCGAATATAGTTCCGATAGAATGTCGCAATGAGGACCTGAGCAAGCAGAAAGTTGGTTGAGAAGGGAAGAGACTAGGTCGCGCAAGCCTTGTTTGTTGGCGTCCCGAAAGTCGAAATAAAAATAAGCCATCGACGCATTTCCGGACTTGCACATCGCTCCAATATCCTGGATCACTGTGGAACTGACGGGAAACATTAGTCACCTCTGACAGAATTCATTAGATCTTGCTGACCAGATAACACTTTTTCCGGAGCCGGCTATAATACAGGACACTATCAGCGGGAGTCAAGTTGAAAGAGAACGAGACTAACGTTTTCCATGGATCCAAAGAAGCGATCCTGTTGACTTCCAGTCCTGAAAGATGCTGCCCTCGAAAAACCAGGTTGCTGTTTTCTTGTGATGAGTACCGCAGGCGATGTTGTGGTTTGTCGAGGGGTCTGGTGGGGAGAGCCATTTGTGAATGGTCTCGCGCAATTGGGTCCCTGAAGTGATGGATAAGGCACCATAATCAACGCTGATAAGGTTATGAGATGACAAACGTTTCAGTTCATCTACGTCATTGGCCGTTTGTTGCGTCGATGCCTTTACTTCATCTACGTCGTTGGCAGTTTGTTGCATGGCCACCTTTACTTCCTTTCCGTCTGAAGGGTTCAGAGTTATGTATCGTTTCGAGAATTGACTGAAGATATTTTACACACCAGCGATGACCTCCATAACCTTGTTGTTAACCACCTTCACCCTCTCATCAACGGAGACCACGCGATCATCGACGCCAGCCACCCTATTGTCGATGGCTGCCACCGTATCCGCGACTCCCTCTACTCTCTTGTCAACAGTATGCGTGACCTTCAGAATTTCTGCAGCAGCCATCCGAGCTTCCTCTTGTGTGAGTTTGTCTAGCCTCTTCAGCGCATCTTCGATCTCAGTCCTTCCGATCAACTTCTTCAAATATTTTTCTGTATATCGTTCAGTCAACGTTGTCATATCTATACAGCAAATACTTACTCGTTCGGCCTTGATTGATCTCCTTCATCGCAGTCCCAAGAATAGACAGAACCTCGACCATTATCTGAATGATTATCTCCATCATCTCCACCGTTGATGGCACTTCTGTATAGATCTGGAGACGTCGGAAAAACATCTCAATGTGCTCAAAAATGTCGACGAGAGTGTCTTGGCTCGCCTGAGCATCCTTAGCTGCCTGGGAGCCGTACGCATTAGAATTGCCCATAAGATGCTATCAAGAAGGAATCGAAGGAGACACACCAAAAGGAGGACCCCGACCCCGACAAATATCACCTTCGCCGGTGAGAATATCTGCAAGATGGATATGAGTGTCCGGATCTCAGACAAGTTCATGTCCTGAGGCATACCAGACCAACACCCTCTCCAAGACTTGACGAGAGAGCATAGAGGACGTTGACAGTTGGCTCAAGCCATCTTGACCACCGTTCATCCCTACTCCGAGAATGATCTAGCTCCTGGACTTGCTGCTGAAGGATAGCGAGGATGGCACCGGGAGAGTTGCAAGATTGGAGCTGCACGGCGAGCGGATGTGCAAGGAGGTCATTCTTTGTACGCTTCTTGTAATTGTCCAATGCGTTATTGATGATCAGTTGAAAGTTAGAGGACGAGGAGACGGTAGGGAGGGCGTGATACATGAAGAGGAGAACGAGTAGTTTGTTCGTGCAAGAGAGGATAATGGCGAGTTCGTAGGAGATAGGGCAGAGGAACGGCTCAAAGGGCGCCTCCACTGCCTCGTGGGCGTATTCCCAGGATCATGTCTGACCAAGTGTCCGACTACCTGTGGTCACCATCAGCTATAGCTGAGCTGTTTTGCATCTTTGAATTCGAATTGAGTTGATGATGGCCAGGACGAAGATTTTTCGTCGGGTTTTCTGCCATTCCTTGGTTGGGTTCAGTAAGTGCATCTGTCTGACGTAGAGACGGTCTGTGTTAGTACCTCAGTGCCGTGCTCATCATTTAGAACGCCTTGCTCTAGGTCTCTCAAATGAATTTCATCTTCGTTCTTTCAATGTGATCTGGCCTACCCACGGGTTGCAAGTTAAGTTTATTGTGCACTGACCGCTTCACGTGTCGCGTTGCGAGGGAATATATTTAAGATTCGCCAGTTCCTCGCGCATGGCCACAACTTGTCAGGCTCCTCTCGAATTCAAGCATAACAAAAACCCTGGCAGAGGGACGAGCTGGTAGGCGTCTTCCCGTCCAGAAATAGCGTCTCATATGCCGTGATCCAACTAATTCCGCAACTTGGGCCTAGTAGACGACAAGCAAGACGACAAGCGCGTTCATCGCCCAGGTCTATGCGCGGGGGGAGACATCGCATATACTACTGTACTATGCTCTTATTGCCCCGCAGCTGGCAGGCCGATCACCGGGGCACCGGGGAGGGAGGAGAGATGCACGAGTGCAGCGGGAAAATTCGGCACCTTCTGACACACGTCTCGCGATGACCTTTACTACTGAGGCGATAGCTGGATACTAAGGGTGGCGATGATTTATTTCAAACCCCACAGTACTGATTGGCCCACTAGGTTCACGGCCGCATCGCCCCCACTGGCACACCCATCCG
Organism: Russula vinacea; assembly: GCA_022376525.1. Lineage (NCBI taxonomy): Eukaryota > Fungi > Basidiomycota > Agaricomycetes > Russulales > Russulaceae > Russula > Russula vinacea. The sequence continues at coordinate 6,664 of WTXL01000039.1, forward strand.
CATCCCTCCCAAATGACAAGAGGTGATCGTCTCGCCTACAATACACCGCGAATTTGCGAATTTGCGAGCACTGGCACAGCCACCTATTTGGGATGAAAGTAGTAAATGTATGCCGCCGTGACTGACGCCACGACGACGCAAACTCTCGCGCTGTCCGACCGCTGGAGAGCCCTTCCGTTCCGTCTGCGGACCGAGGTAGGTCTCGATCTTGGTTGCTTGTACTGCACGGTACACGTATGGGAACCGAGCTCAGGTGCGTCTAGCCAGGTCTTAGTCTTTCTTGCGTGTTTGGACACACGACAGAACCAAAGAACAGAACGCTGCGCGGCGGGCTTATGCGCCGGCGCCGCAATTGCAACTACTGTGCACGGGGAAGTTCAGCGCGAAGAAGAAGTAAATAACGCTGCTGTTGTATATCGTTGGATGGAAGCAAGAAGGATGATCCGCCCGTCCGACTGTTGCCAGTGCCAGTGCCACACAATAAGCTCGGAAAGAATACAGCATGGCGACTCACTAACACAGACGCCCTTTTACGTGGCCGCAGCCAGGTCATCATCAATGGCATGGGGCACATGCGGAAGTTTCATATAAAAGTGTCTCGGAACGGGATCAAACTCGTAGCTTACAAGACAAACAGATCGACCCGTGCGTGCGAAACGCACCCTCGATCGAAAAAAGGGGAGGTGCCACGCGCTGAAGAAGGAACACGGAACGGAACCAAGTTACGAAGACGAACCCAGAACCAAGCCCAGAACAGAACAGAATCCGGTTCTCGACTTCTCGCCGCAACTTCTCGGCCACAATAGTGGAATCGATGTTTTGCTATGGCTCTGCTTCTGCTTTCGAGGGGGTTCTCTCGCCTTATCATGTAACTTGACTGATATGTTTTACACAGGAACTTCTATTCGGTTTCGGGATTTCCTGGAAGACTGCCAGAGGTTTCAGATGTCGCGCTGTCATAGACAACGTCTCGTCTCGTCTGGACTGGCGACTCGCGGGGACAGGGCTGCGAGCATCGCTCTTGCATCACCTGGCATACCGTACCGCCTGGGCTCAAGTGGGCGATGCAATGGTACAGTGCCGTCGAGGACATCTGCGACTTATAACCCGATCTCCATCCAGACTCGGACTTGGGCCCGCGGCGCCGCACTGGATTCTTCCGCTGAATCCTTCTGGACCGTGACGTTGCGCAAGTCTTGATTGCCTCACCTTCATTCCTCGGGTTCCATATTTAGGATACCACTTGCGGCTGCCACGGCGCAAAAGAAGAGGGGACGTTTGATTTTTGGGGACTCTCGGTACTGCCACTTTTGGGTACACAACCTATATACAATCACCGTCGGAACACAGGCTTTAACACAGCTAAGACATATACCTAAAGGGGAAAGATTGTGCCAGGACATACAACTTACGGGTTTTGAAATTTGAGTATGATGAGATATATGCTAATCCTCGGATGTAAGAACGGATTCCATATGCCACGCAATGCTGACTGGACAAACGGATCTTGAACTTGAGAGTGATATATGCTACTGTAATGTCCTCGGGTGCGTTGGCATTCTAGAATCTGTCCTTCATGTGACGTGTTATCTTGACTTCACTATCGGCACCGATCCCACCCGAACTAAACGAACGATGAGCCATACGAGACCAATAATTGCGTTTGCTGTGCCTCGATTCCTCATAGATCCATGTGAGCACGAATGTCAGGAACGGAAAAAAAAGGAAAACGTTCGGGTGTTCCTGCGTACCATGTGCGACTTGACATATGCACCCGCCGATCTTCAGTCTCTCGTCATATTACATGAAGACAAAAATGTGGGTAGTACATAGGCAGAGGCGATGAGAGTGAGAGAGGAGTGGATTGGGTAAGGTGGCTCATGGACATTGAGATTGAATGGGCGCGCAGAGTCTTATAATAAATGAGGGGAAGAACAAGCTCGGGGGTAGTGACGCGAAGGTCGGCATGCACGATGCCCATGGGGGAAAAGGCGGGTCAAAGAGCAAAGTGATATGTAGTTTGGAACGTACATGTTGCACATGACTGAAAAAATAATAAAGAGGAAAGCAGGGACAGAACTATAAATGATCCGTGATGCTAGTTAGGCACCACGTCGTCTACGCTGAGACTCACGAGCACGTGCGACCCTGTCATGGGCCTCACAAATTGGGGAGCGCCACTGGAGAACGGTGAAATGCGGCGTCACATAAGGCGGCGGAAGGAGCGTATGAACGGTCTCAGGATGCGTATGCGGACCCTGAGGCGGGAAGTGAACCACCAATGGCGTATTCTGCGGCGTGGCCAATGCCCCGCGTGTGGGGAGATGCGCAAGCGACGAGAGCGCGGCAGACGACGACGTAGCAGAGAGCATGGATAATGTACGCGTGCGCTCGACGGGCGTGAGCGGTTGCACAGGCAGCGTGGCGGCCGAGTGTGTGGACGACATCGATGGGCGTCGGAAGATCGAGCTGGAGAACTGCCTGCCTGGAGATGCCGACAGCACCGGGGTGTGGACCTTGCGGATGCTTGGCGGGGACGTCGATATTGAGCGGCCGGGTGGCGGGGACGAAGAGAGCTGAGCCTGCGCGGCGTCAGAGGAGACCTTGAGCGGCGCTAGGTGGCCATGACCGAAAGATTGACCACGGATAAGCGGGTGTGGACGGAGAGCGTGCTCAGCTACGAGTGAGCGCGTAGATGGCGGGCGAACTCGACCCGTCGGGTAGTGGTCTGACCTCGGCGAAGTCGGAGTTGGAGGTTCCGTCCGGACTCCGCTCACCTCGGTCATCGACTCTGGGGTACGCACCAGTGACTTGGGAAAGACGGTTTGGGCTGGTATATGTGAAGGTGTTGGTGGCTGGCGGGACTGGGTAAAAGGGGCGTGCTGGGTTGTATCCGGCTGCGGGTGTGCGTTCTTTGGCTGTTGGCGATAAGGATCCCATTCCTGCTGTGGGTATTGGGAGGGCTCAGATGAGTCGGATAGTTGTGCTGGTGGGGCAGTGACTTGCGGTGGACGTGTTGGCGTAAAGCCGTTGGTCTGCACGCGTGGGCGTGGTTGGGGTTGTGTGGCTTCAGCACGCGGGGTGGTGCCAGGAGCAAGGGCAGGGTTTTGGCCTTTTGCCCGCTGCCCTACGAGATCGACAGGGGTTGCTGGGGACATTTCCTGCGGTGTCTTCTTGCCTGGACCCTCGTCACCAGATGCGTCACCCATCGGGGTGGCGGCACCACTTGAGACCCACTCGTCCTCCTCGTCACTCCCGACTGTTGAAGCTGCAATCATGAAGCCAGCCTTAGGTTTACCACCCCGGGGTGGATGTAGATGTGTGGTACGGCGGGGTGGTGCACCGGTGACTTGCTCCCGTCCTTGCACATGTACAGTACTCCCAGTTCGCGAGACATTGACCCGTGGATTTGGCTGTCCAAATCGCAGTCAATGAACCCTCTCCATGAAAAGATCCGAAAAAAAAAACAGAAAAAAGATGGTAGAGTGGCATAAATGAAGTTCCGCAAGCACCGTTCGAATTATGCAGTAGAGATGATGATTGGGAAATGGTGACACTATGGTGACGCACCTCGAAGGTGTGGCTAGTGCGCCTTGCCTTATCGATCTTAGACTGGACCACTGGGTCTTTGTGCGTGAGCTGGAGGTTATAAACGAGCTTGGAGGAGCCCCCTGAGGAGCTCCTGGAGTGGGTGCGGACTAGACTCGGTCGGAGGCCTCTCGATGGCATAGTCCGACGGATGGAGAAGAAGGGAAAGCAGTCAAGGCAACACTCCCCGCCTTTTTTTTTCCCAACCTTTTCCGGTCCGGCCAACTCCGAGACATCCACCAACCCTGCCAATTGTCCCTACGCTGCCCTATACCTGTAGTTATTCGCAATGGAGAGGTACAGTTCGAGCAAGAGCAGGTGCATTTCCAATCTCCACCTTTTCTTATGAGCACGATGAACGGGCATATTTGTAGATGCTCGCCGAGCTGAAAGACCTGGGCGAGAAAGGTCTATTCTCTCCCGGAGAAATAAAGCAGATAATCAAAAAGCGCACAGCGTTCGAGACGGCACTCGTACGGCGCATCCCAAACAAAAATGACTATCTGCGCTACGCAGCCTACGAAATGGGCCTTGAAGCCCTCCGGCGCAAACGCGTCACCCGCCTCAGTACGTCTGCCACCCCATTCCTTTCCCTTTCCCGCCAATGATATATATAAAAAGAACTACCAAAGTCCCCACCATCGATATCGGACTACGCGCTGACGCGCCGGCAATTCCAAATCTTCGAGCGTGCGCTCCAAAAGTTCAAGTCGGACGTCTCGCTCTGGCTCCAATACCTACGCGTGGCCCAGCGCGCCGGCTCTCGCGCACTCGCGGGGCGCATCGCCGCGCGGGCCGTACAGCTGCACCCACGCACCCCCGCGCTATACGTGCTCGCCGCGTCGCACGAGCTCGCGAACGGCGGGATGGGCGCCGCACGCGTGTTGCTGCAGCGGGGGCTGCGGCTCAATGCGGACTCTAAGGAGATGTGGCGTGAGTATGTGCGTTTGGAACTTGGGTTTGTTGAGGCTTTGCGGCGGAGATGGGACGTGCTTGGTATCTCGCTTGAGGATGCCTCGGATCGCAGACGGGGGAAAGACAAAGAGAGCGGCCTGGGCGAGCGGATTGATAGGGCTGAAGAAGAGGCTATGGGGACGAAGCACGGGGAGCGATCATGGATGGTGCGATTGTACGTCAGGCCATCGACGGCGCGGCAAAAGGTGAGCACACACCTTCCACACACACCACACACCCTCGCTTGTGCCAAGGCTCATCGCATTATTGTTATTTTTTTATTTGCCGTGACCAGCACTGCCGACGATCGAGCTGTTTCAGAATCTGCAGACGCTCATTGCCACATATCCGGTGCCAGAGTCTCTTCGTGATTCGTTGCTGGATCACCTGCATGCGCGATTGGCTGAGGTTTTGCCGCGGCATGCGGCTGCCGTGGTGCTGCGTGCAACGCGGGCGCTCGCTCTCAGGTCTGTGGAGGAGCTCGCGGGGGACGCACTGGTCGATGCGCTGCGGCGTGCCAATGAGGAGATGCTCGCGGCTCTGGACGCGGACGGAACGGAACGGTGTCCACCTGATGAGTTGGCTGAGCATATGCCCAATTTGTGAGGAGTGGTGTCGCAAAGAGGACGTTGATGCACATCTCGTACGTCAAATGTTATCCTTTTGCTCTTCACAAGCTGATGAAAAACTCCCTGTATTTTGTACGTAAAGAAATTGTACTTGGTAGGAAGTCTACATGCACTGATCAAACGCCAAACCAAGCAGAATACACCATCCGCCGTCCTCCCGCGCGCATATCCACCTGCTAATGGAGCTCGTGCACCTCGCGCCATCTCCGCCAGCGACGCCATCGCGAATACTGATCATCGCAAGACGGTACACATCTACGACGCCTACTGACGCACGTGTCTGGCTCGCGCGTTTACAGGTCGAATCGGTGCACGGCACAACCGACTCGGTGAACGATGCGTGGACCAGCGCGCGACGCGCAGTACCGACATGTACCGAAATATGGCTCTGGGGTGCCGATCGGTGCTGCCCGTCTCTACAGTCGACCTCCTCATCAAGGTCGTGGGTGGAATTCGACGCACTGCTGGCGGAGAGCATGCGCGACGCGGCGCTGCGGGATGTGCACCAGTCGCTCATTTTACGCATCGCAGAGTCGATCGGGAAGAGGAGGAGCGGCGGGTTGGCGAGTACGACGGGGAGCGTCGGGAACGCGTCGAGCACGTTGCTAAGCGGTGTTTGCCGAGTGCTCGTGCGTGGGAAAGCATTTTTTTGGCGCTGACTACTAGTGCCGATCCGAGGACACAGACGAGGACGAAGAGAGATTAAGAGGAGAAGATCAGGAGGAGGAAGAAGAGGAGGAAGAGCTGGTAAGGGAGGTGTATGAGTATTGGCGGGGGACGGGTGAGGTGGAGAGGCTACCCTGGCGTGGGCGCGGTGGTTGTTGGTTAGGAGAACGCGGGACGAGGCAATGAAGGCGATATCGCGAGCGTGTGGCGGGATGGCGGTAGTCTTGCACAGAAGTGGGCTGCGATCGTACGAGGATCAGAGGACGATCAGGAGGGAGAGGAAGGGGGCTGAGGGCATGTCTGGAGACAATTGCTGGGCATCCTCGTCAAACTTCAATTCAGTAACACTGTACTACAGGTTTTATGGAAGGTCTTGTACTAGACGTAATTCATGTCGTCTATAGTAAAGTACAGTATGCTCTATTGTCGTCTGGGAGAATGCTAGGGAAGGAATGTGAGTGAATTTGATCAAATCTGATGCTTTCACCACTGGGAATATTCCACGTAGGCCGTGGAATGTTCCGAGGGGTGAGAGCATGCAGTGTTGACATGGTGGTCAAGGACAGAGAGTGGGAGGATAGTGTTACCCTTTTGTAGACGGATTGCACCTTGTAACGGCAGATAACGTCACCAAGGCGTCAGAGCGTCACACAAGGAGAGGAGCTTGTATTTCGGGAGATGAGATGTTTCACGCAACCGCAAGATATTTTTGGTAAAGCGGTGGCCCACTAGAAGGACATCATTAGTCGGACAGACAAGAAAGGCGATAAGCGGGGAGCTGGAAGAGGAATAGAAGCACACGGCGACACACGCGGGTGGCGTGTCATGGGTGTGGCGTGGCCAGTTTCGGGGCCGTCGAAAAAATAAATTTAATTGGCACTGATAACCTCCCAACCAAGATTAAGATTTGACAGGGACGATGGACGACATGCGGGTGCTGTCCCCACCATCTCGATGGTCGATCGTTGCGGGACCACACGGCTGGCGCGCCCGAGGCATGTGCCAGCGGAGGCGCGTGGCCGTCTCAGTTTTCCGACCATAGGACTATGGGTTAGGGCTCCGAATATGTGCTGCACATGATGCATGGTCCATTGGCTGGGCCGTGCGCTGTTGATGCCGCTACTTCCTTGGGACGGGAGGATTAGGATTGATGATCATGATGGCGGGGAGATGGGATGGGAGGGAGTGTGAGTGTGTACTGCGGTACGTGGGCCATCAATAAAGAAGAACGTGCTTGGCCGGGTCGCTATGGGCGATGGGGGGAGAGGACAGGGTGGACGAGGGAGAGACGGTGATCGGAGAAGAAAGTAGCCGAAAGGGAAAGCGCGGCGGCGGAGAAGCGCTGGAAGCACCTGGAAGCACATGGTGCACTTGTTACCGTTACATTACATTAGCTACTCCCCGCCGACCTCACTCTTTCTCTCTCTCTCCCTCTTCTCGTCTGTCTGCCTGTCTGCCACACACCTGCCCACTATTTACCCTTTTTCTGTTCCGATCGAGTGCCAGGAAGGTCGCCGAGAGAGAAAGAGGAAAGAGGAAGGGACGACACCGCATGATCGCAGTGCTAAATTGAAAGCCCGACCATAAGCCATTTTACACGCCCACACGGTCGACGGTCAACTCTGCCCCTCGCCATATCAATTCCTCCCTCGGCCTCTCTCCGTTCCTCCTCCTCTCCCCTCCTCTCTCCTCTCCTCTTTTCTTATCCCTCCCCACCCCTCGGGGTTTAATCCCTTTTCTTTTCCCCCCTCTTCTTTCTTCTCCACCTCCATCATCCCGCCCCCTCCGCCCCCTTCTTTATCCGTCCTTGGAGACGAGTTGATCGCAAGCTGCATGCCATTCTAATCAGACTCTCAGCAGGTCTTTGTCTGAACAGATACACCCCCTCGCCTTACTCTCCTCTGGAGCAAGTCGCCGGCGGTTATCAGCCAGAATTTACAAGCCTCTATCGCTCATGTTGCTTCCCCCTCACTCGTCCCCGTTCATGTTCTCTGATGGCCGGAAAAAGTCATCTTCATCCGCCAGCAATCCTAGGTTATTCTCTAATGGTTCTACAAGGCTCAATCCTCACCGTCTTGCTCCGCCCGCTCCGTCATTGATCCAACGGAGCAGTGTGGACACAGACCTCTCACTGGATCGCTCCTCCTTCGCCTCCTCCGGTTTATCCCTTACTACCTCCTTTTCTTCCTTGCCTTCTCCATCCTTCCCCTCATCCGCCCTTCCCAAACCCGTCCCCCGTTCTAACCATCCTTCCTCTTCAAAGGCCCGTTCGACAATCTCTTCTCACGTTGAGGATCTTCTTTCTCCCGGTGACATTGTTGGCGAGGGAATTCCCCTCCAGGGTGAATTGCTTCGCCTCGTCCCCAACCAGTCTGCCGAACATGCACCCATCGCAGACCACCAAGAACTTGCTCCCGAGTTCCAAGTCGTCAGTAAACTTGGCACTGGTAGTTATGCCATTGTGTACCTCGTCCGTGAGGTACTTTCTCGCTCTCCACCCTCTGAAGATGATCATGTCTATCCTGGTGGTCGCCTTGAGCTTGATGACGCTGCATCTATGCGCTCCTCAGAGTATGGCCGTGAATATGCTATCAAACTCCTGTCCAAAGCCGATGTTGATGAGGAAGAACTCATACAGCTCACAGAGGTAACGTTTCCGTAATCTCATGTTGTTTTCGTACCCTAAAAGTTTTCTATTTTGTGCTATTCCCCTTTCTTCCCAATAGGCGACCATCCATCAGTCCGTGCCTGTGCATTCCAACATTGTCACGTTGCATCGCACGTTGGAAACCTCAACCTTCTTGCTCCTCGTTCTCGAATACGTACCCGGTCAAGATCTGTTCTACTTTCTTGAACAGGCTCGCGATCATTATGATGTCGATCTAGCCGCAGATCCGGCGCTGACCCACACTCCACCCACGCCGGGTCTTCTTTCGTCACTTCACCCGTCTCAGTTGCTCTCGCACACGCGTCTCCGCCTTATCGCCTCGATGTTTGCGCAAATGTGCGAGGCTGTAGCCACTTGCCATGACGCTTCCGTGTTTCACCGTGACATCAAGCCGGAGAATTTCATCGTCACCGACGACTCAATATTGAACCGGGATGGTATTCGTGAGCGGAAGGTCATTGTCAAACTATCTGACTTTGGCCTCTCCACTCGTGATGCCGTCTCGTCTGACATGGACTGTGGTAGCGCCCCGTATATGAGCTATGGTAAAGATTCTTCACATTACCCTTACCATGCCTTATCTTTACGCTCTCCTTCACAGAATGCAGGAACAACGTGGCTCCCGTGTATAAGCCCCGTGCTGCGGATGTATGGTCGCTGGGCATCGTTCTGATTAATATGTACGTAATCAATCTTGCAGCATCCTAATTCTTTTTTTGGGTTCCGGGATCGTCGCTCATCCAGTTCCTTGTAGGCTCTATCATTGCAATCCTTGGGTGGACACGGTCAAGGATGGTTTCTCCTCCTTTGACCAGTATCTTTTGAATCCGACCAACTTCTTCATGCGGCGATTTCCTGGCATGACCCTTCCTGTTGCGAATTTCCTTGTGGAAAATGTGTTTTGCATCCTCGAGGATCCGACCGATGACTCTCAGCGTATCGGTGCTCGTGAGTTTGGTGTGTGGGTTCGGGACTTGCCTACTTTCATGGCCGCCCCGCAATCGGCGACACATACTCACTCCCGTGGTCCCTCCACGACGTCCGCAGCCACTGGTCATCCAATCGCTTCAGCCCCAGCTTCCCGTCGCCCGGTATCTCGTCAGCCGTCCGTCGCAAGTGGCTCACCCCGTCGTCCCCCTGTTGTTCTTCGTTCCCTCGCTCGTAATACCTCCGTGGGCCCTGTATCCGATCGTGACGGTTCTGACGTACTTCCTGCGCTCGACCTCGTGCTCGATGAGGAGGATGAAGACGAACAGCAACAACCAGAGGGGCAACATGAGGCTGGGGTCCGCTCTCCCTCCCCTTCTGTGCGGTCGAACTCAAATACGAGACAGCGCAAGCGCGGCCGCAAGGGCAAGGGCATGACACCCTCGATGGACCAGATAAAGACGTCTGAATTGCTCGCATCGGCATCTCAGACGCTTGCTCGTGAGCTTAGTCGCCAAACACGATCCGCCTCTGCTACTCTGCAAACATTCCCGGATGTACCTCCTCCGCCACCCGTTCCGGCACCTGTATCAATGCCAACTGTCACGAAAAAGCCGAGCAGATGGAAGTTATCATTCGGGAAGAGTGGCGGCGAGGCGGCCATAAGCTCGCGATCCGACTCGCAAAGCTCAAAGTCGATCTCGAACCATGGATCGGATCGTATTGAGCATGTGTCGAATCATATCATGGGATTGAATGCACCAGTGTCGCCACCACTACAGTCGCCGCCTTCCTCGGTGATAGGGACATCTGCACGGGCAAGGGGTGAGCCTCAGCTGCAGTCACAGTCGCGGCGTGCCGTGTCACCTACGACGAGCACACGCAGTGGGCGGGCGGTCTCAACTATTTCGAATTCCTCTGCATCGAGTAACTGGCGGAATTCCATGGCAAGCACGAACACCTCGTCAACTACATTCACCCGATATAGCAACCAGAGCATGCGCTCGGTGTCAACGTTTGCCACCTCAGTTTCTGCATCGTCTGCCTCGTCGAGCACCAACTGGCGAAAACCAGCAGGCTCCACCTTCCCATCTACGTCGAGCCTTGCGTCCTCCTTGAACTCCAATAACGGATCCCAGAGTAGTCATATTAACGGATTGCCGCGCCGCCCGCCAACGAACGTTAAGCGTACGTATTTTTCCGTATCTGCGCTGCTCCTTAGAATTAACGATTGGTCTTCAGCGATGAATGGTGTTCCATGGGAACTCAGCGGTGCTCCTCGCCTGCCGCACCAGAAGGAAATGGACATCTTTGGCTCGCCTCCTCCGCCGCGCGAGCGCAAGCGTGCTGCACGTGGTGGTGGGAAGGGTAAGCAGGTCACGACGGGTACGGGAGGCAAGAGTGCCCTTGAACCGATAAACGAGCGTCCTCAGCATCAGACGCATTACCGGCAGGATGCGGCGACCAGCACGAGTGATTTGACGTCTCAGGTGCAGGGGGGCACTGGACAGGGGCAGGGAGGACCACAAGATAGTGATGCACCCAGAGCGGGCAATGCGCTGATCGCCAAGATGTTTTCGGCGCTTAGGCGGTGAGATTTGGGCACATCAGGTGATGGTCCATCAATGCCGCGCGCGGTGGATTGTTGGTAATTGTCCGGTCTGGTTGGTCCGTGCCTACTCCTCCATCAACTCTGTTCGAACTCGATTCCATTCCTGGGAGGGGTTGTTTGGTTTGGCTGTTCCATCACCTCATGCCCTTTCTTACCACGCTCTCTATCGTGCCATCCGTGTTGTTGTATTACTCCCCAATCCCGCTTTGCTGCGTTCTTCGACGGAACGTCGTTACGCCACCGTCAGCTTTTGTAGAACTACTTTTGAATTTATTTTTTCTCAACGTCACTTCAGTGACTTCACTCCTCCCCTCCTTGCTGCGTGTCTCGTCTCGTCTCGTGCCTGTCGTCCATGGACCCTCGTGCCATCACCATTCCCTTGTGTACTAAGCCTTTGCTGCTACGTTTCTTTTTATTTCTTTCTTTTCATCTTTGATTTTTACTACCACTACCACCGTCAACCATCATCATCACCACTACGACTACGATTATTACTGCATGCTCTTTTTTCTCTTTCTCTTTTCCTTTTTATATCGTCACAGTCGTCGTTGCCGTCGCAGCCATCCAGCATATCGGACAAACTTAAAAAATAACAAGTCAATCCCAAAGAAAAGAAACTACATTTTTTTTGCCAGCCAACCCCTGCTGCGAGTCCTGTCTCCCACAATCCCAATGCGACGAATTGCAATTTTCTTTTTTTTTTGTGTACGTACGGATTCGACATCACATTCCCTTCAAGTTTTTTTTTCACGGTTTTTATTGTTTTTCCGTTTTTTTTTTTCATCTCATTTAACAAACACAGAAAGTAAGTTACTCCCGCGAGTTGTACGACGCAAATCCCTACCTACGTTCCTACCTACAGTACATACTTCTGCCCAGCTGGCCTTGTCAAATTATCATAGCATTTCCAACAAACGTTCATGAGATTCCCATCGTTGACAACTTGACATGAAAGACGTCGACGCCACCATTCCTTCAATTTGCGTTTGTACGACATGCACACCCTGTTTTACCGAATGTATTCATTTCATCGTCGTGCCTCTCACCCCACGTTTCCCTCGAGTAGCGTATTTTCAGGACACAAAATAAGTTCTTTTTTCGTGTTAGTTGAGTTGAGAATCGTGTTAGTTCCCCTTATAGGGGTTTCTTTCCACTCTCCCTATAATATCTGACATTCAGCGGTTGGTCACTGATCTGTTGTGTAATTGCGAGTAGCATTGTGGGTCGAGTCGAGGCCAGAGATTGTTTCCACAGCACAAAGGAGTAACTAGAACATATAAAAAAAAAGCGGAAAAGTACAGAAAGGGCTTAGGTCAACTCTCGTCTCTAGCACGTTGTCGAAAGTGTGCAAATGCCATGTTCTGCTCGAGGCTGGCGGTCGGAGCGCCCATACCTGGACCGCCGATGGGGGGCGGTGGGCCCGCCGCAGGTACGACCGCCGGTGACGCCATTACCCCTAGGCTCACACTGCGATTTTCCGACGTGACGCCGCCCATGCTGTCCTCTGGCGATTCCAGCATTCCGACAGGGGAAGAACTGGGCGTGCCGCCAGGGGTTCCAGCGGCAGGGGTGTCGCTGGTGGCGGCGGCGGCGGCGGAGGTATCGGAGAGAATGTAAAACCTGCCTCCGGAATGGGCGACGAGGTTGACGTAGTATAGTTGGAGGACCTCGCGGGTGCATGCGAGGCGCCAGTCGATGGCGGCTAGAAAGGCACGCTCGAGACGAGAGAGCTCGGAGGGGGCGAGGCCGCCGACGCGCGCATAGTGTGCGTTGGTGCAGAACGCGTCGCAGTGGGATTTTGAGGAGAGGGAGATGGCGGAGATAATGAAGCGGTGTACGGTCAGAGAGGATATCGTGAATGTTGGCTCGCGCGCGCAGATCTGGTCGATGTAATACAAAATGAGGAGCAGGCACGTCTTCTGTTTGAATGGATACGACCATCATCGTTGTCGTAAAACATCGCGCGGAATCGGGGAGAAATCAACGTGGGAAAGGTAGAAGGATAATGTATATGTATATGTAGAGTAAGTTGCTTATAGTCAGTTTCGGAGTTTTGTTTATGAAGGAGGATAAGAAAGGGGGCAGGGGGGATAATAATGGGTAGAGAGGGATGGCAAAAATAGACAGGACACACCTCGAGATTGGTGAAGCGTACGATACGCCTGAGGTACTCGAGGATGGAGATGTGCGGTACAGATGCAGAGTGAAAACGCGAGATGCTCTCTCTGGAAGAGCATCCGGTTGATTATCGGATCAGAATTATATATGCGCCCGCAGCCACCAAACAGTGGAGAAAAAAAATATAAGCCGACAAAAAAAGAGCGACGGTCAGGTATGCGTCCTAGAACCAGAGACAGGAGAGTCACATACGGGGAGAGCGGGATACGGTCGTTGATGGATATCAAACGGTCGAGCATGAGCGCTGTTTCGTACAATGAGAATGAGACGTCCCTTGTCGGAGCAAATAATGGGCTTCGTTTCGCAGTACGTACCTATGAGCTGGCAGAGAGCATCGATATCGGCATCCTCGTAGGCGGGCGGTAGGCCAACCCTGCGTGAGGATTCCATGCATCCATCGCACTGAGCCCGTTATCGAGGCCGTGTCTTAAGAGGAATTTCGTCTGTCGCGGTCGTCGCTGCTCTTTGCCGAGGTGATCAAACCCGCACAATTCAGAGTCAACGTTGCCGACAAGGATTAGAATTCCACAGAAAATCAAATTCGGTAACGTACTTGCAGGTGACTAAGCTCGGCATTGGCCATCTTTTCGTCACACGGCGTGTCACATCAGTGTCACATCCTTGGGTCTGCTGTACAGTTCCTGCAGTCGGGGAATGAACCTTGTTTCTGTGACCCGCCACAGTCCGTATTAGCAGCTTTTGTGAACAGGCCTGCTTCAGATTTATTTCTAATGGCTCCAAAACTCGTGCGTTCGCCCAATCTATTTTACTGTCCTTTTTTCTGATAGACTCGGTGCGCTCGCAGGACCCCAACGAAATCAAAATCATTTACCTCCGAGCGACTGGTGGTGAGGTCGGTGCTTCATCCGCGCTTGCACCTAAGATCGGTCCTCTTGGCCTTGTGCGTGTGTTCCGTGACCTTTGGCGCATTTAATCTTAACACCTTTTTTCAGTCCCCCAAGAAGGTCGGTGAAGATATTGCAAAAGCGACGACTGCCTGGAAGGGTCTGCGCGTCACCGTACAGCTCACCATCCAAAACCGTCAGGCTCAAGTCGCTGTCGTACCTTCTGCTTCCTCCCTCGTCATCCGGGCACTCAAGGGTACATTCACTTTTCTTGTTCCTTTAACCGAACTTCTTACATCTGGAAAATTGCGCGTCTGCACCCCGTAGAGCCTCCTCGGGATCGGAAAAAGGAGAAAAACATCAAGCACTCTGGGAACATCGCGCTCGATGAGATTTATGAGATTGCACGGACTATGAAGTTCAAGTCGCTGGCGAAGGACCTTGCGGGAGGCGTCAAGGAGATCTTGGGCACTGCTCAGTCCGTAGGCTGCACAGTAGACGGCCGACCGCCACACGACGTCATCGATGCCATCAATGCTGGTGAGATCGACGTGCCAGATGAATAGGCGCACTGTTGGCATAGCGGTTGGGGATTGCTGTATACTGTGTGTTGTTCTGATTATTTCCTCTTTCCACTATCACGAAACCATTGGACAACCCACCCAATCCACTGCGCGGAAATGACGTGTGACCAAGATGAAACACCACCTTAGGAATCGATATGCATCAGCGCATCTTGTCCTGCAGTCTGTCTCCACTGGGTTTGGTAATTTCCGATCTTCGAAACTCCAAGCTCCCGCAGAAGTTAGAGCCTTTTGTCTATGCGGATCTGTGGCGGAACTTATTGAAGTACAGGAAAGATTGATACATCAAATCCCACGCAGAGCACATGGTTACATTCTCTAAAGGCTAAGCGAGAAGACTCTCGGCCAAGCAGGTGTTTCAGCCACGACTTTGAAATGGTCGAAGCTGGTACTGTACATCCCACACTCCCATTCATGACATCAACGGCACTCCACGTTTCAATGGCGGGTGAAAGCATGGGGATAAAAGGGCGCCGTGGTGAGAGATAGAAGCCTTGTGCGTTGCATCGACGCCCGCGAATGGATCCCTCAGCACCCGGCCTTGGGGTCTTCTGGCCTTGTTTTTTTCCACATGGCTTCTGTTTCATCGCGCTCCAATTTCACGGGTTTTGACCCGAAAGTGTGTTTGTTAGAAGGTGGTCATTCACCTGCGTGCTTGACGACTGCTTGGCGCTTGACGCTCTCGTGGGTAAGCTCCAATCAGAACAGAAAGTTCGCCGACATTCGTCGTCTGCACCCCTTCATCATTAGCTGTGGCCTCTCTTACCTTGCCTCAATAACACCACCGTGCTGAGCACACCGCGATGCAGCTCAATACCTGCCATGGCTTCTAAGTGTCGTGTTGTGTCGACCTAATCTACTGTTCTTTGAGTCCCACCACCCGTGCGGCAGTTCTAAGGACGTAAGGGTTTCTTTTTCTTTTTCTGTTATGGAGCACAGCTACGCGCTCGCCGCCGCAGACGTAGGCATAAACAATAAACCACTCGTGTGGGAGGCCTCATGTTTGCCGTCTGCCAAACCTCACGCTTAGGCTTGCCGAGCAGGCTATGGTTTTGCATACATGGCGTCATCTGCTCTTGCTACTTCGACATCACGCGCGGAACAAGATACGGTGGCACCGCGAGCATGCATGGGCTCAGAGAGAGAATCTGTTGGTCAGTCAGTACGCGCGGGAAATGCCCTTGCGCGTCACAATTCGCCCAGTTTTGCGTGTAGTGCTAATTTCCGAGTTACGCCGTGGTGCATCCTCACGCTCAGGTGCTACACGAAACGTGCATCAGGTCTGGTTGCCATGATACGATAAACGCGTCTCCCTGCTGCGGTCCCCTCTGATGAATTGGGCGCCTAGGACGGTGTATGGCGTCAGGGAGGCGCGTAGTTCCCATCTGCGCGCATGTTTGCGCTGGCCAGCAAGTCGTGTGCGTGGCATTCGTATGGGTCTTGCTCGTTGGGTTCGCCGCGATGACTAGTTGCAAATGCTACTAACCCGCGTCCGAGCGCCTGAACTAGAACACACAGCAACCTCATCACCAACGAGGCAATAATTCGTGGTTGCAGATCCACAACTGGTGCGCAACGCTTATCAAGAGAGCACAGCGGCATTCTAATTCCGATGAGGGGCCAGAAATAGACGAGAGGGACAATAAAATTTTGGGAGTGGAAAGGGACAAGGCTTGAAGTTGCCTCCACCAGATAACGTCAAACGATTGGTCGGACTCAGCCTTGGA
The DNA here is from genome assembly GCA_022376525.1 of Russula vinacea. Classification (NCBI taxonomy): domain Eukaryota; kingdom Fungi; phylum Basidiomycota; class Agaricomycetes; order Russulales; family Russulaceae; genus Russula; species Russula vinacea. The sequence goes on from WTXL01000039.1 coordinate 23,042, forward strand.
GAGAAGCACTGTATTTTTTACAGTCACTTCCGGTATCAGTATCCAATGAAACCTTGCATTGACATCTACAGTAGCAGCTGTGTTGTCCGACAGGGCTGAGCAATAAGATATCAGCGTAGTGTCGGTCACACTACGGAGGTACGTGAGCCTGCTAAACGATCCACGACCTGGGGCACGTGGCAGTCATGCGAGTGAGCTTGAGGTGGTTCGGAATAAACAGCGGGGGATAGTGTCATACCGGGCGGATGAATGGTAAGTTCAGGAACTGGCCAATGAATGGCAGTTGACGAAGGAAAGTGATGATGACAGGGAAAAAGTCTCTGAAAAAAAAGAGAAAAGAAAAGGGGGATGGTATCAAGTTGCAACACGCAGCAGGGGGCCACACGCACCCAAAAAGATTTAAGAACCCGAACATCTCGACCAACACGCCGATAGTCGGCCATTTGAAGAAGACGAGGAGGATCCCACCGAGGAAGCAGGCCGTCCCACGCAGCTTGTTTTTGCGCGCGAAAAAGTAGAACGTCTTTTGTGGTCCGATGATGAGGAAGAGGCCGCCCAGGAAGAGGATCTACGCGCGAGGAGGTCAATCGTGGCGTGCGTGATATTTAACAGGAAATGGAGTACTGGGAAGGGGAAGAGGGGGAAGAAAAATACGCACGTTTCCGAGGGCGAGGAGGGCACCGTCAAAGAAGAGCATGATGCCGAGCATCATGAAGAGTGCGCCAAACGTCGTCAGCCCGACCCCGATTTCTAAACATCATATGGGTTGGTCTGTCTGGCGAAAAGCCCATTTTTCATACTGACTTTGCATGTCTGTTAACCACATTTTTGTGTGAGCAGAGCAAGAGTAAGTCGAGACTAGCGGTGTCGTGGCCTGGCGGTCAACTCGCGTGGCATGCACGCTGCTGACGTGATACGCTCGTGGCGGACATGGCTTTGTGGTTCGGACCTGCTCTCGGAATCCTCGTCGTGTCGGAGGCGCGGAGTTTTTCATATGAATACTTGAACATCCCAAGGTTGAATAAGTAATTGCTTACAGCTGACACGAACATCAATGGATTATTGCATATCAAACACATTACAGTAACTCCTTATTTTAAATTTATGGACTAATATGTTGACTTAATTCAGTCTATTTATTGGACATTAATTGACATATAAGTGGACTCCGAAACTGACTAATTTTTTTTGTTTTCATTTTTGCAGTTGTACTCACAAGGTGGAAAAGGAATTGAACCTTTTACAGCATTAACCAATTCCACTCCTGCCTGCCATAACAATAACACACCCAACAAAGACAAGACAAATTTCATTTTCTAATTTTAGAGGTATCTATTCAATAAGTCTCACAGACTCTGTAGTTCATGACATTATACATACCTTTGGCCTGTGGTGGAAGAGTCACATATTGTTACCATATTCTCCAGGCAAGTATATTTTGTGCTATGAGAAAAGTTGATGAGGCAAAGTCTGCCTTCAACACTCTGCATTATGTTTTGGGGTTCAAGGTCCTTATGCACTATTCCAATGCAATGAAGCTTTTGTGCCAACTTGTATACTTTAGCCCTGCAGGACCTATCTACAATCGCTTTAATATGACTTCCATTGCTCACCATTCAGAGGTGGTTGGCTCACTCCACCAATTGAAAATGCCATCACACAGACCAAGAATCAGAACATCCATATTGTCATTCTCATATGCCCCACAGCATTGTAGAGTGATGTGATTGGGTAATTTCCCAGATTTGTATTCTGCCTTGAGGGCAAGGTACATGTTGAATTCTTGTGGAGCTATTGTTGGCTGTCCAAGTGGCTGTTGGGCATTAGTAAAACTTGAATTTTATTAAATTTTCTTAAATATGCTTAAGTGTACTTAAACAAGCTTAAATTTCATTAGCATTCTAAAATTTTGGGGTGGGACCTGCTTAAATTTACTTAATTTAAGGTCTAAGGAGCTTTAAGTGTGTCTAAGAAAGGTTAAGCAAGCCTAACAAAATTTGAGTTTTCCTGATGCTCTGCATCAGAGGGCTAAGCATTTTAACCATCTTGATGGCAAACAAGGCATCAGAGTCATTTAAAGTAGCCACTTATTAGCTACTTCTTGGTCCAATTATTCCTTACTTATTTATGTTTTTCTGCCAAATTGACAATAAGCAAGTGAAATAAGTTGCAAATAAGTGATGAGTAAGTTCTACTTTGAAACCCCCCATTACTGTGATCAAAATGGCATTGCCAGACTCTGCCAGTTGAGCCAGATTATACAAAGCAGGTGAGCCATAGGCATTGTTTTCTGTCTAGCCTGAGGTCACTATTAGACATTGGAAGGGCAAGTGTGTTGTTTGACAAGGCAGTGAGATGCACCCATAATTGGAATGATTCAGGTGAGTTAGAGAAAGAGAAAGTAATCTGAGAGTAAATGAGTCAGTCAAACAATAAATAATGGTCAACAAATGGACAACCATTAGATGATTTAGATCAGGACTAGCATTTTCATTTGAACCTGGATGTCTGTTGTCTCTACAGTATCTTCTGTGATTGTATCAAGCTGCATAGATGGATCAAATTGGCTGGGCTCAATAGGGACACCTTTGATGACAGATAAAATGGAGCCAAGGAATGCCCAAAATGGCTCAGAAGAGTTGTAGATGCTGATCATTGGCAAGTAAGCAAGAAATGGGCAATTGTCATCCCTGATGAGATGGCAGTAATTGTGGCAGGTAAGAAAACATGCTATTTGAAAATCAACTTTTCAAGCCAATTCAAGTCACTTTCAAGCCAAAATTAAGGCAAGTCCTTGTCTCAGGTGTCCCTTTTGCTTCCTGAATTTGATAATCTGGATGTTCAAGCCCAGAAGGAGCATGTGTTAGCTAGGGCTGTACACCGGGCCCGGATTACGGTAAATTTGCCGGGTACGGAACGGTTTGGCCCGGTACGATTACGGAATCACAGCACCCGTCATGAGTTGGAAATTTACGGAAATTACCGAACCGATGATGCGCCGCAGGCGCGGCAGCACGCGCGGATATGCACCTAGCGAGGACTTAGAGACAGGAGTCCGACGCAGCGGAGCGATGGACCGCCAGGCCGACGGAGCAACAACACGCGCGCTCCAACTTCCCCTCCGACTCATCCCCTCATTCTGATGGCTGCGCGCCTTCTCCGCCCGCTCCGATCGCCCTGAAACTCGGCAGGAACGTCGAGCCCAAGTGATACGACGCGCTCACAGCGAATCGGAGCGCGTCGCGCCACGGATCGCCCTCAATAACACCAAAACCACCTTAGTGGTCTTCAAGTCTCTCACAGCGCGTGCAGACATCTTGGAGTTGTACAAACGACTTCCCCGAGTAGGATTAGTCTTGGTACGTCGCCCCTGCCACGTAGGAGGACGCCCGATGTCGCGCGTCGTGTTGCAAGGCCCAGGAGCGGGCGCGCGCGGAACGGAGTGCGCGGACCGATCGCCCGCGGCGGAGGTCCTCAAAACAGGTTAGGAGCATAGAATAGGGTCGCCAGCGCACACAGATTAAGTAGCTAGTATATTAGTTAGAAGATGTACTCAGTTACAGCAGAATCCAGCTGGGAGCCGTGTCTCCTATAGTTCTCACCATATCTCCTCTGTTTCCGATCCGTTTCCCTTCGTTCCGGTCTCATTCTCGTCGTCTCCGTCGCCTCCCTGTCGCTGGTCGCATCGCTCGCCGCCAGCTTAGCTCCCGAGTGAGCTACAAGTCCTTTTCCGCCGTCGCTGGTCCCGTGTGACCGGAGTGCCCGATTAGGCAGCTTCCTTTCCCGCGCTTCTGATCCAGAAGTGCTCCGCCTCCAGCGAACCCTCAGCTCTTAGTCTCTTGCTCGCGTATAGCGGGGACTCAGCGCATCACTGAACCGTTGAAATACTGCCGTCACGCCGGGGGTACGGAGAAAATTTGACAAAACATTGAAACTATGGATGATTGAACCGGAAACTGTTTCTTGGTACAAAAACAGAGAATATCATGCATTTCCATCTGTTTCTGCTTGTGCAAAGCAAGCAGCATTGTTCTATAGGTTATAAATCATAATTTCACTGCTGTCACGGGGTCACAGGTTCGGGTCACGGGCTCGGGTTGTACCGTGGTGTCAAGTACAATGCCCTAAACGCGAGCATGTTTTCCTGACATCCACTCCCTCGCTCTGCCCCAAATGTGGGTCAGAGGGGGTTTACTATTGATATCTTTCATCCGACCTTCTTTCCCCTTTCAAAATGCAAGTACTCGCACTGAGAGGTTGAGTACGATTAGCAGTCCAGGGAATTCCATACCTCGATGATACTTACGGAATCGGTTCGGTTACGGCCACAATGATACGGTAACTATGCGGGTTCGGCTGTAGATAGCTCGGCCGGAGCCGTATATATACCGTATTTAGACGGCCGGAGCTGTAAATCATCGGTGTACAGCCCTAGTGTTAGCTGTCAAAGTATGCCAAGTGTGGATCACAACTTGGCTGACTTGATTACAACTTGACTCACTCAGAGCCAATCAAATACACTAAGAAGATTTCAAAGTCAATTTTAAGTCAAAATGACATTTTGCTGATGCTAGGATCTGTGCATGGTGAGGAGATCAATATTCAATCAATCATGGCATGTGTGATATTTGGCAGCTATAGGGAGCTAAGAGGAAGAGAAGGGGAGAAATGCACATTTCTAAGGGCAAGGAGGGCACCATCAAAGAGCACAATGCCAAGCATCATAAAGAAGTGCCAAATGCAAGGCTGAACAATGTCAGCCCAACCCTAATTAAGCCTGATTTCTAAATGTCATGCAACAATTTGAGGAAAATAAGGAGGATCCCACCAAGGAAGCAGGTTGTTCCACACAAAAACATGGATGCCACTGGATTGTACTATATTAAAACATGAGAGGTCTGTGTGATCTGTGCTTGCCAAGGTAAACATAGACTAATACTGTAAGGATCATGCTACAACACCCCCTTGGCCCCATATTCTGACAGGAGTTTCATAATCTTGTCGTCTCCCTTCGCCGACGCAATCTGGAACGGGGTTCTGCCTTTGTTGTCCTCCGCACCTACATTCGCACCGTGCTTGAGCAGCACACGTACGACTGCGACCCACCTTGCCTTAACCATCCGATCCTCCCCCTTGACCCCCCGATAATCTACCGCCATGTGTAAAGGGGTTCTACCTTCATTGTCCTCCGCACCCACATTCGCACCATGCTTGAGCAGCACGCGTACAACCCGGACCATCCCGTGTTCCGCCGCTCCGTGCAACGGGGTCAGGTCGCGGTCGATCTGTAAGTTTGCATCTGTACCATGCTCAGGCAATAATTGAGAGACATCAGGGAAAAGTTGAGGGAGATTGTGGGGTGTGGCTGGGAGGCGAGGGCCCTGTGGCATTTGGTGTATCGCAGTCCAGTTGTCGTCACCCCGGGCATTGACATCAGCTTTGCCATCGAGTAACGCCTGAACCATCTCGAAATCTCCATACGAAGCCGCAGAAAAGAGGAGAGTTTCCCAATGATTGCTGCGGATATTCACGTGTGCACCATTGTCACAGAGAAGCTTTACCGACTGAAAATGCCTTCCCGCCAATGCTGCGACCACTGGTGTCACATAGTAGCCACCGCTGGTGTTCACGTACTGTGGACACTTGACGATCAGGTGCTCTACAAGGTCTTCGAATCCACACAGCGCCGCGTAGTACAGGGGAGTTGCCGCGGATTTCGTAGGGACTGTGAAGTGAAGGAAGGATGACCGCGAGTCGGGATGGGTGTCAATGTCGTGTAATTGAAGCCATGCCGCAAAATACGGCTTATCTAGGTCAAACAGATATTCCATCGCCTTTCGTAGGAATAACGACACCCCCTCAAACTGCGCGTGGGTGATCCAGTGTTGAGCAGCATAACCGGCCAGGGGGGAACTCTTCCCAATGCCGTCCTCTTCAAAATGATCGTCTGGCAGGAGTAAACACTCATGCAAGCTTGTGCCAGGATTGTATGCGCAGGCTCGAGATCGACATGATAACGCGAGACATCGGCACTTGAAGTAGCGAGCCGTTCCGAAGTCAGGAATTTTTCGACCGAATAATGCGAGAATCGCACAATACGGGAATCGTTTGCCTCGACAATGGTGATTAAACTGGAGCATGACGCTAGAAGTGCATGTTCTTGATCCTCCCACTGCCAACCAGGTATCAACCTTGGGATCCCTTCTGCATCATCGAAGTCAATTGCAAGGACCTCTGCAAGTTCCTTCACATCAAGTGGCCGAACAGCCACAACGAGGCATTGCAATAGACGACGCGCGTGATCTCGGTTTGGCCTCTTGATTTCCTTCAATACACGTTCATATGTCCCGTCTAGAGACTCTGGTAATTCGTCGAGGGTACGCCGTACACTTGGTGGAAGACAGTGCCGGAGGGTTTCCAGTTGACAGGATGCCCATCTAAACCTGTTTGAAATTTCAACAAGGATCACACGTGTAATGCGATGCACTTACATCCCATCGGCATTTTCGGAGAGCGTCTTAATGACAAATTCCTTTTCCTCCACACTCCATGTTTTCATGATTTGTTCCGAATCCGAGTAAACGAAAGACCTAACGTAGTCCGCAATATCATCCTTGTGTCCACTTTGGTCGTGAAGGGACACTTGCCGAAAGGTCAAAGGTTTAAGGACGTTTTGTATATCGATTTCGGGGCGGCTCGTAACACATATATGAAGATTCGGAAGAGAAAGGTTGACGAGTTCTCTCAGAAATTGAAGTACATATTCGCGAGGTGATGGAATCCCAAATGTGTTCGGAGACTCGTCGAGTGCGTCAATAATCAGGTAGGTCGGACGTTGATCGGGAAGTGTGAGCATCTTTTTCAAGGAATTATACAAGATGTTATCATAAGGCCGGCTCTTGCCCTTGTCATGAGCCGAATAGAGTTCCAATAGAATGTCGCAACGAGGACCTGAACAAGCAGAAAGTTGATTGAGGAGGGAAAGGACTAGGTCGCGCAGGACTTGTTTGTTGTGGTCTCGAGAGTCGAAATAAAAATAAGCCATCGACGCAGTTCCGGACTTGCACATCGCTTCAATGTCCTGGATCACTGTGGAACTGACGGGAAACATTAGTCACCTCTGACACAAGTCATTAAAAACCACTGACCAGATAACGCTTTTTCCGGAGCCGGCTATAATACAGGATACTATCAGAGGGAGTCAAGTTGATAGAACAAGACAAACGTTTTCCGTGGATCCAAAGAAGTGATCCTGTTGACTTCCAGTCCTGAAAGATGCTGCCTTCGAAAAACCAGGTTGCTGTTTTCTTGCGATGAGTACCACAGGTGATGTTGTTCCAGTGGTTCGTTGAGGGGTCCGGGGGGGAGAGCCATTTATGAATGCTATTACGCAATTGGTACCCTGAAAGAATGGGTAAGGCTCCATAGTCAGCGTTGAGGTTATGAGATGCAAACGTTTCACTTCATCTACATCGTTGGCCATTTGTCGCGCGGATACCTTTACTTCCTTTCCGTCTGATAGATTCGGGGTTATATATCGCGTCGGGGATTGACTGAGGGCCAGATCGGCTGACACGAGAAAGACAACTTGCCCTGTGAAAACTTTGTGTACGATCTGTCGGACAGTCACATTGGTCACAGAGTGACTGTAACTCACCGCCCATGAGATCTGAGATCTGAGACTTTGCAATGCAAGTCACCAACATATGTTGAAAACAACTGGCACCACCTCACCCTACATGTGTTCGAGTATAGCTAATAAATTATCACCCCAAAGTGTGACAAATTACGCCCCTAACCCTCCTCATGTGCAGCTGGTGTCATGCACACGCACAAGCACACGCACGCACAGCATCTGGGCCGCTGCACTGGGGAGGCTCGGTTGCGCCACCCACACCCATACCGTCCTTATTCTTTAGCTCGTCACTGGCAGCGTCATTGCTGTAACACTGTTGACGTCATCTCTGTCATCGTGCCATTGTGTTTGTAGTCGTCTCTGACATTCACATACTGCGCTCAATGTGTGCCGAGATGCAGCACTGGCTTCTTGATGCAGGCGACACGGGTATGGTAGGTGGAACGCTGAACGGACAACCTGCCCAGTGTGGAACAATGGGAGGGGTAACATCACCTAGATCAATTCTAGAGCATACTCCACGGAATGGCGATCAGCACCCACCTCCAGCCAACACTGTTGCAGGCTCCTAATGCAGTGGAAGTTTGTCTCGGATGATGAGACACTCTGAGGTGACTGTTCTTGTGCTGCAGCAAGGGCATTCTCGACTGTGGATGCAAAGACAATATGTTCGCATAAGAGAAGTGGGGTTTGAATGTGATATATCCGGTGGTGATAGGGCAGAGGGGAATGTTCACGAGGCGCAGCGCTGACTCAAAACCCAACCTCAACTTGAAAGTTGAAAAGCCTAAAACTGCCAAACTCCACAGCCGCAGTCTACATTTGTTACAGAGCGAGGGCTGATCCGAATCGGTGAACGTACACTACTAGCACCGTAGGGACCATGTTACTTATCGTAGCAGTTTCATGATCTCATCGTCTCCCTTCGCGGACAAAATCTGGAACGGGGTAGTGCCTTCGTCGTCCTCTGCACCCACAATCGCACCATGCTCGAGCAGCACGCGTACGACCTCGACCGTCCCACAATCCGCCGCTAGGTGTAATGGGGTTCTACCCTCATCGTCCTCCTTACCTACATTCGCACCATGCTCGAGCAGCATGCGTACGACTTCGACCCTCCCGTAATCAGCCGCCACGTGCAAAGAGGTTCTGCCTTCGTCGTCCTGCGCACCTACATCCGCGCCATTCCCGAGAAGCATGCGTACGACCTCGATCCTCCCGTAAACTGCCGCTACGTGTAAGGGGGTTCTGCCCTCATCGTCCTCCTTACCTACATTCGCACCATGCTCGAGCAACATGCGTACGACCTCGACCGTCACAGAACCTGCCGCTACGTGCAACGGGGTTCTGCCTTCGTCGTCCCCCATACCCACATTCGCACCATGCTCGAGCAGCACGCGCACGACCTCGACCTTCCCATGTTCGACAGCCACGTACAACGGGGTCAAGTCGCGATTGATCCGCACGTTTAGGTTTGCGCCATGCTCAAGCGATAATCGAGTGACATTGGGTACCAATTGAGAAAGATTGTGGGGTGCGACTGGGAGGCGAGAACGTTGTGACTCGTTGAGTAGCGGAGTCCTGTTGCTGCGACCCCGGGCATTGGCATCAGCTTTGCAGTGGAGTAAAACCTGGACGATCTCGAGATCTCCGTACGAGGCTGCATGAACGAGTGGAGTTTCCCCATTATTGCCGCGAATATTCACGTGTGCACCATTGTGGTGGAGAAGCTTTACTGTATGAAAATGCCTTCCCGCCAATGCTGCGACCAGTGGGGTCACATAGTAGCCACCGCTGGTGTTCACGTCCTGTGGACACTTGGCGATCAGGTGTCCCACAAGGTTTTGAAATCCACACAGCGCTGCGTAGTACAGGGGAATAGCGCTGGATTTTGTAGGGACTGTGAACAAGTGAAGGAGTGATGACCGCGGGTCGGGTCGGGTGTCTATGTCGTGTAATTGGAGCCAAGCCGCAAAATACGGCATGTCTAGGTCAAACAAATATTCCATCGCCTTTCGTAGGAATGACGACTCGCTCTTGAGTTGCGCATGGGTGACCCAGTATCGAGCAGCATATCCAGCCAGGGGAGACCTCTTCTCAATGCCGTTTTCCTCACGATCGTCTGGTTGGAGCAAAATGCCCAAGCAAGCTTGTGCTAGGATCGTATGCGCAGGCTTGAGATCGACATGATAATGCGAGACATCAGCATTTAACGTAGCGAGCCGTTCCGAGGTCAGGAATTCTTTGACCGAAAAATGCGAGAATTGCACAACTCGGGAAGAGTATGTCTTGACGATGGTGATTAAACTGGAGCATGACGTCAGAAGTGCATGTTCTTGATCAGTCGAGCGCCAATCGGATTTCAACCTTGGGATCCCTTCTGCATCATCGAAGTCAATTGCAAGGACCTCTGCAAGTTCCTTCACATCAAGTGGCCGAACAGCCACAACGAGGCATTGCAATAGACGACGCGCGTGATTTCGGTTTGGCCTCTTGATTTCCTTCAATACACGTTCATATGTCCCATCTAGAGACTCTGGTAATTCGTCGAGGTTACGCCGTACACTTGGTGGAAGACAGTGCCGGAGGGTTTCCAGTTGACAGAATGCCCATCTAAACCTGTTTGAAATTTCAACAAGGATCACACGTGTAATGCAATGCACTTACATCCCATCCGCTCTTTCGGAGAGCGTATGAATGACAAGTTCCTTGTCTTCCGTCTTCCATCTCCTCATGATTTGTTGCGAATCCGAGTAAACAACAGACCTGACATAGTCTGCAATGTCTTCCTTTTGTCCACTTTGGTCGTGTAGTGACACTCGGCGAGAGGTCAGAGGTTCAAGGTAATTCCGTATATCGATTTCGGGGCGGCTGGTGACACATAAATGAAGATCCGGAAGGGAAAGGTCGACAAGTTCTTTCAGAAGTTGAAGCACCATTTCGCGAGAAGACAAAATCCCAGAGGCGTTCGGAGACTCATCCAGTGCGTCGATAATCAAGTAGGTTGGAAGTTGATCAGGGAGTGTGAGAATCTGTTTCAGGCATTCGACCAAACTGATATCATTAGGCCGCTTGTTACCATTGTCATGAGCCAAATAAAGATCCGATAGAATGTCGCAACGAGGATCTGAACAAGCAGAAAGTTGATTGAGAAGAGAGGAGACTAGGTCATGTAACCCTTTTTTGTTGTCGTCCCGAAAGTCAAAATAAAAATAAGCCATCGACGCTTGTCCGGCCTCGCACATCGCTTCAATATCTTGAATCAATGTAGAACTGACAGGAAACATCAGGCTTCTGGCAGTAATCATTAAAAATCCACGAACCAGATAACGCTTTTGCCCGAGCCAGCTACAATATGAAATGCTATCAGAGGGAGTCACGTTCGAAAGAGGACGGGGCAAACGTTTTCCGTGGATCCAAAGAAGCGACCCTGTTGACTTCCACCCCTGAAAGACTCTGCCTTGAAAAAACCAGGTTGCTTTTTTCTTGTGATGAGTACCACATGCGATGTTGTGGTTCGTTGAGGGGTCTGGTGCTGAGAGCCATTTGCGACTGCTCTCGCGCAGTTTGCGAATGCGCTCGAGCAATTGGTTCCCTGGAAAGTTGTTAAGGCTCCATAATCAGCACTGAGAAGGTTATGACAAACGTTTCACTTCATCTACGTCGTTGGCCGTTTGCTGCACTAGATCACCTACACCAGCCACTCGGTCATCGACACCGGCCACGCGGACATCGACACCGGCCACCCTGTTGTCGATGACCACCACCATATCCGCAACGTTCTCCACTCTCTGGTCAACAACATGTGCGACCCTCAGATTTTCTGCAGCCGCCATCCGAGCCTCTTCTTGTGTCAGCTTGTCCAGCCTCTTCAGCGCATCTTCGATCTCAGTCCTTCCCATCAGCTTCTTCAAATATTTTTCTGTACATCGTTCAGTCAGCATTGCCATAATCGTACGGTAAATACCTACTTATTCGGCTTTGCTTGATATACTTTGTCGTGATCCCAAGAATAGAAATAACCTCAGCCATTATCTGAATGATTATATCCGTCATCTCCATGGTCAACGGCACTTCTGTATAGATCTCGAGGCGTTGGAAAAACATTTGAATCCTCTCAAAGATGTCGATAAGAGCATCTTGGCTTGCCCGAGTATCTTTAGCCGCCTGAGATATGTAGGCGTTACAATGGCCCACGCGAAATTATCCAGCAGGATACGCACCGAAAGGAGGACGCCAATCCCGGTGAATATGACAGTCGATGGTGAGAAGACCTGCCAGATAAATATAAGAGCACAAATCTCAGACGAGTTCATGTCCTAAGGCATACCAGACCAACACCCGCCCCAACAGTAGCAGAAAGAGTATAGAGGACGTTGACGGTTGGATCAAGCCATCTTGACCACCGTTCATCACTGCTTCGTGACTGATCTAGCCTCTGGACTTGCTGCTGAATGATGGCGAGAATCGCACTGGGAGAATCGCAAGATTGGAGCTGAGCGGCGAGCGGATGTGCAAGGAGGTCGTTTTTCGTGCGTTTCTTGTATTTGTCCAAGGCGTTATTGATGATCAATTGGAATCTAGAGGAAGAGGAGGCGGTAGGGTGAGTGTGGGACATGAAGGCCGATAATTTGTTCGTGAAAGCGAAGATGATGGGGGAATCGTAGGTATAGGGCAGAGAGGAACGGTTCCGAGTCAGTGTGCGCAGTGTGGGCGCTAAGCCGCCTCGTGGGTACAGCACGGCAAGCACCTTGCAGCACGACATTCCCATGCCTGACCAGCCCGGCCAGCTCAGTCAACATTTCGTGCCATGGTCGGTTTCTGCTGTCTTGGTGGTCGATGCTTGCGAGAAAATAGAGATCACATTTTATCCGATCTGTGCCTCCGAGTCGCTGGGTAGCGAGTACTTGCGACCTTGCTTGCGACTTACATCTACAAGTCTACAACACCTCGCGCAACAAGCAACTTGAGCGTCGCAGCTACCTACAATAACGTAATTCCATGCAACGAAACACGGGGTTTGAGTCTCCAAAATTCTCTGGCGTACTTCAATACAGTACAGTTTACGCATGCTCACATAAATTCAGGCCTCGCGGTCGCAGCGCGCAAATCGAGTCCCAATGAAATGCCAAATTCCCGGGCTGGAGCGCATCAGACCTGCTACATAGGCTCTCCAACATATAGACGGCCATAGTAGCGCGCCGGCACTGAGCACGATCAGACAGCTCTAAAAGTGCACTATTATTAGTACAGTACAACGACACGATGTTTCTAAGTCTATAAGTCTATATAGTTGCCGTACAGGCTCATCTAGTACTCAATTCCACAGATGCAGATGGTGGTCCTCCACACCTTCAATATACCGCCCACCCTTTCTTGGATGCGCCTCCAAGAGCTGCCCAATCTCTGCCAGGTCCTCCGTCGACAACTCCACAGCTCCGGCATTCAGATTTTCCAAGGTGCGCTTTATGTTTCTGCGGCGTGCGCACGGGTCAATGACGACCAGGAGAAGCAAAAACCGAAGACAGGTAGTAAGTCGTATACTCACGAAGATCCGGGAAGTGGGATGACGTGGTCTCCAAGAGCGCCTACCCAAGCAATGCTCAGCTGGGCGACCGTGATGCCTTTACGATTTGCTATGGTCGTCAGAGTTTCCACGAGCTTGAGGTTATGGTTCATATTCTTCGTTCGTGGTAGTCGGATGCGTCAGCCTGAGCGAGCGGCACGCATTGAAAGAGAAACCCACTTCATCCTGGAAACGGCTATATTCGCGCCTGAAATCACCTTCTTCGAAGTCTAGACGGCTCTTGATCTGACCAGTGAGTAATCCGCGACCCAGCGGGCTGTTCGAGGTGTTTGAGGAGGAAGCAATGACAGGGAGAGACCCGGAGAGAGGAGCGTACCCATATGCGATAACGGTAATTCCAAGTTCTTTACAGGTGGCAATCACTAAAACAATGAATATTGATAAGATTTCTGGGAGGGGGCAAAGCGGAAAACACCGCGTGAATATGCGTGAATGCTTACCATCTTTGGTTTGCTGTTCATATGCCTGAGGGCTTACTTCGATCTCGACCACAGCGACAGGCATAACCTGTTCGCACAATAAGTGAGTCACGTGCGCATAGGCTAGCCGGCAATCCGGCGAACAAATAAAACGAAGCTTTCATACCTTGTGGGCACGGCGTACAGTCTCTGCCCCGACTTCAGACAGACCGATGTAGTCAAACTTTCCTTCCTCGACCAATTCATTGAGCACTTCCGCGTAGTGTTCAATCTCGTAGTTGGGGTCGCGTCTTGCCGGCTCGAACAGATCGAGCTTCTTTGTCCCACGCAGGGCTTTGAGGATGTCATCGACGCTCCTGCGCAGATTCTCTCTGCTCCCATCTACCGCCAGTTGATCTGGAAGCAATCCGCCTTTTACGGAGAGGAAAACGCGATCCGCGTAATCTGGGTACTTCTCGAAGAAGCGAGCAACGAGCTCGATGTTCACAGCACTGAAGTCTTGTCCGTAGAACTCGCCTAAAGCGTTGTGAGTTCGAACGGCCTGACAACATTGAATGAAAGACCACTGACCGCTATTGAGAATCATCTTCGCGCCAGGAGGGACAGCATCTATGCCTGCCTTGATCGCTGCGAAGGCATCCTCATCAGGGATAGGTGTCGGCCTCCAGGTCATCATCATGAGCCCATGCTAGAGACGAGCGAACGGTTGTGAGTGGGTATATGTGGTGATAGGATTATAAACTTACGGCGACTTTCGCGACAACAATGTCAGAGGCTGGGCCACCAAGTTTAGCCGTGTTTTGTGCCATGTCCGCAATTATTCACTGCATAAGACGGGCAAAGGATGGGCTAATATATAGCCAGGAAATATGACGATGCATAAGCAGCACGAGTAGGGATTGATGTGGGTCAATAGGCCACCTCTTCATTATCTCTCTGCATGCTGCTTGGCACTAACGGCATCGAAACACCAATCGGCGACTCTAAATAGAAAACGGTGCACCACGAAGCAGCTCGGATTTCGGGACGATGCAGTGGCCGAGCGCTGAGTCACGGAATGAGTCACCAGGGGATACAATGGGTGCCAAATGCTCCACCCTTCTGACGCGGATTGTCGTCATCGCCGACATCTACGCAAGACATGTCGTGTTTTCAGCAGTCTCGCATACAGCGCTGCACGCGTGACTCTCTTCCGCAGTCAGCCATTCTCGGCTCCGAGCTCTACGAGATGTCGTCGTCGCCGACGGCAGAGCGCCTTCCAAATCGAATCGAATGATTGTTTGAAATTTGAATCCCGTTGGCGTTGCGGCCCCCCTGAACACGTGCGATTTGCTTGTCACCGTCCAGGACCAAAAACCCATTGGAAATGTCATTCGCAAGTACGCTTCCAGGGCAAGCGAGGAGCGACCTCCTCCGTCTGGTTTCTGTCGCGCTATGTGTGCGAACGCCAAGCGGGTCGTTGAGCGCTCGCCTCACACAGGTTCGCGTGGAAAACCCGAAGATCAAGTCGCCTGAACTTACGCCTGGGGAAATATCTGTGTCATCACGCGGTTATCACCCGTTCAAGAATATTCCTGGAGGGATCATACCCAAAACCCCGACCAATCTCGTATTGATCGCTTTTGCGTGTAAAATTCCGGGATGAAGACCTGCTCGCATACCGGTGGGTTTGCGCGGTCGAGAGCACAAGTTTTCGGTAGTAACGCCTCGGCAGAGTGTTATGTGAACCCAGAATGGCCACTATGATAAGGGAGAAGTGAGGTTGACGTGAGGGAGAATCTGTCCTCCTCAAGGTCTCCTCGCCAAGGGTCGGATTCAGAGAGATGCGAAGGGGGCGGAGGAGCATGTCGATCGGAATTGTCCACTATCATGTGGTCATCCAGAAACAGCCAGAACAGTGTGGACGTTTGGGACAACAGGGACCCCGCAGCTGACATGCTCTGACAAGTCGTCTTCCCAAGCTCTCGAGCCGCGGGCGTGTATGCTCGCTCTGTCACTGCGGCAGGCTCCAAACCTTTTCTGCTGTTCACAATTAAAGTATCTTTCTCTACATCGTCACACGTCCGCCTCGGGCTCTGTGGCAAGGGCTCGTTCGACGAGAGCGAGCAGAGATCCCAGACAGCGGCGGCTGCGTTACCGTCGTGACCGGGCCGGAGACTCCGGGGAAATTTCGCCGATGATAGGCCGACCTACATGAAATGGCCTTCGGCCGCCGGACAGAAATTATTCTCACAGTCTATGATAGGCTCTGCTGAGTTGACGCCTAGTATTTATTCATTTTAAGAGAGTTTACGAGGGTTTTCATTATGGTTGAGTCCAGATCAAGACCTTAGTCTCGATGCCCAGTCCTAGTGTAAGCTAGTATAGCTGTGTACATGACACGGCACGACCTTCTGCTGAATACAGATGCCAAGGAAAAATGGGGTGGGGGGGACTTTCCGATGTGTCATTACCGCCACTAACACGTGTAGTGGCGCGGCTTCGAAATCCGCGTGTTCCTTTAGCGCTCGGAGAGTCCCGACTTCGGACTTCTTAGATACCGCACGTTTGGCCCACAGAGACCTGCCAGCGTTGGCTCGAAGAAAATCGATACCTGATATCTCATTATCTCAAAGAGCCATCTGTTGGCTTTCGGTCACTTGCAAACTCATAGAGCAGAAGTAATAGCGCAGCAGAACTACAGAGCAAATATATACATGGTGGATGCCGATGCGAAACGAATCTCTGAGTCAAGGACAGAACAATCGTAGAGATGAATCGGTGTGGATGAGTGATATAACGTATGCAGCGGTTGAGATTGTTCGCTTAATGAATCCGAAGATACGAACCAGACATCACAGACCCAAGAATACGTTGACGCGGACGCCTTTTGACAGTTATTATATCTGGAAAGCCGAAGTCGAAATGGTACAACGTGTCGAATCCAAAAGGTCTCGATACATTGCGCTTGTATTTTTTTCAACTGGCAGTGCTGTTGGAGGGCGGAGGCGAAAGCTGAAGGTGCTGAGGTTGGGTCAAATGGCGGCCAGGCGAAGACGATCATGCTACAGCGCAGATAAGATGCATAAACAAAAGGCTAGTATCGATGCTGGATAATGGCGGCATTAAGCAGAGACGGGGTTGCTACAAGGGTCAATAGTCAGGGTCGATCATTTCAATAGCGCCACACTGTTCGCAGTGGCTCCACATTGAGCGTTGTCCGTGTAAATTTGAAGCGCAAGCGACGCGTAGTTTTGGAATCTGGGTGCAATTCCTGCAGCATGTACGAAAATTATCGAAGAGCCGCCGATACAAGACATGCACGTCAGTAAAAGTACGGACTCGGACCAGAGCAATCAGATGGACATGAGGGCACTAACCCATGATGGATGAAACTGTTTTTCGGTTCGAGAAGACCGACGGATCTTCGTGGCGGAGGTGAATCGGAAAATCTTGAGAAGTTATGTGAGTCGATGTCGACAGAGCCATCTGAACCGAAGAATGGATTGGGGCAAAAGTTGAACGAGGGACATGTGGTGACTATATGCGCATTGGGATGAGCTCGGAGACAATAACAAAGCATGGAGAGACACACCGTCGCCGAAATCCGAACTGCTAGACTCGGATGTACTAGCGCGCGAGCGCATATGATGCTGCTCAGATATGACAGGCTCAAGAGAAGAGACGTCCGACAATTCATCAGACATAGCAACATCTGTATCCGCCTGGTAGGAGGGGAAGGGAATGAGACGTAATTGTTTCGACTGATGGGACACGCGTTAATTCCGATCGGTTACAGCGATGTCCATGGAAGAACCCACATCGCGGTCAGACTCGCCAGCGGTATCTCTTTCCAGCTTCCTCTTAAGAGACATTTTATGGAGGGGATGGGACGAAACGGACGTAAGAAGCGGATAGGAATGTGAGAGTTGGGAGGGGCTCTGACAGGCCTAGGACAAGTTGCTACCGTAAAGATGTACCATCTTTATAACTTACGTGTTTGTCAGTATTTGCTGACATAATTACGGAGTTTGAATTTCATCGAATCAATGTATTCCCCGGTAGGTTGGGGGAGAATATTCTGATGCCCATTGGCTCATTCCCAAATTATCCATGGAGTGAAACGGATATCCCTATATGTGGCAAGAAGTTGGGTTTAAAAATGGTGTCTCGGAGTTTGCCGCAGTTGAAATAAGAAGACTGGCGTGATGGTTGTCACAGGCCCAGACCATGCGATTCTTCGCGTCACAACCCCGGATTTGTGGTTTTGTCACCTCGTATCGCCGGTCCTGGCCGGTGGCGCGGAAACCGAACCGCAGAAGTGTTGTTGTTGGCACTGCGTGGCAGAGTTGCGGCATCCCCTGCCAATTACTCGACTCGCCTCCTACACATCCGTCCGTCATGGCGAACGTCGACCTTCCCCAAATACCTCTCCTAGACTTTCTCAACCCGCTCTTCTCGTACATTTCTTCCTGCCTCCCGCCACCAGTGTACAATGCATTACTCACCCTCCTCACACACGGGCTGGCGTTCTTCAGTGCCCTGCTCGGCCTCGGCACTGCGCTGATTACAACAAACCCATCCGACTGGGATGCCCAAAGGATCATTCCGCCCCTTATCACCCTCCTCGCTGCGTATTTCGCGCTCACCAGCGCGGTGCGCACAGCGACGTGGTTCGTTCGCACGACCGCGTGGTTGATCAAATGGGGAATCATCACCGCGGCTGTGTCCGCTGCACTTGCCTGGTGTTTAGGGACTGGGAGTGGAGGCGGTGCCATAGTGCCGGGTCTTATCGGGATGGTGTCGGATATGTTGAACGGCCGGTGGCAAGACGCCGCGGCGGGCGCCTCAGCGGCCTCACGCAGTAGCTACCAGCGCTCAAAACCACGGCCACGGCCATGGGACTCGTTTGAGCAGCATCGGGAGTGGCAGTTTGAGGAGGACCAGCGGAATGCTGCAAATTCCGCGAGCTCAGCGCCCATGTGCAACAGTTCGTCGCGGGTGCACTCAATCGCGCAAGGGATGGGAATTGGCTATCTATCGCGCGCGGTGCGCTACAGAGCTCCTTTGGGCATGAACAGACGGGAGAAAGTGGAGGGGATTCGCGCGAGAGATGACACCAGCAACAAAGTGACCGAGCAGATTGCATCCAATGACGAGGGTGGGTCTGTCCTTTTTGTGATACTTCGCAGTCTCAGTATTTAGCACTGTAAATTAATGCACCCTCGTGTACTTCTTATTGATACAACTCGCATATATATGTCGCATTGATTGGAAGTTTCAAGTGTTATGTGAGGTGTACTGTTCTAGTAGATCTACCTAGCAAGGCAAAAGAGCGGAAAAGGAGTACGAGTAGTAGCTCGCTCGATCTAGGCCGCCGCAACCGGCGTGGTCTCGCCTTTCTGGTTGTATTGGTAGCTGCAGAAAAGCCGATCATTTACTTCTCAGTTTGGAACAAGAAAATGCAGAACTCACTGGGCGATACGCGCCAGTTGCCCGAGGCCAGTTGAGCCAACAAAGAAGTTCACCTATAGGACACACGAGATGCATGAGAACCGACTCGGAACCGAAGTAGGGACACACACATACCGCTGCAAGCGAATAATTGATAGGGTTGATAACCAACGAGTAGCGTACCCAGATGAAGCCGGTGGCCGCGAGCGCTGCAGTAGGCCCAGTCCAATCAACATCAGCGGAGGTGTAATAGAACAAGAAAAAGAATTACACACCAACGTTCTGTGACACGGAGAGTTTGTCCGCGGGTCGACTAAGATCCTTCAGCCCCGCGCCGACAAGACACCATTTCATGAGAGGAGCCCAGAAGAAGACGGTCTTGGGTCCTGTAGGATACAGTATCGAAAAGCATCGTTACAGTCAATTAATGGGCCCTCGTGTGAGAACCTTGCTCGGGCGGCGCACCAGCTGGATGGTTCATGAAAGATTGGAATTTGGAGGCCGATGCACTTGCTGCTGCTCCGGACATTTTGGTATTAAGGAGGATGGGAGATGTGTGGACGTAAAGGTTGAAGGTAGTAAAGGTTGTGCCCACTTCCGAGCTCAGCGCATCTTAGAGTGTGGACGGACTTCATTCGTGAGACTTTATAACCTAATTAGGAAATTTAAAGTTCAACACGTGGAGTTCAACACGTGTGATCCTATTCCAACCTTACAGACAGTACAATACAAACTCAGGTACCCTAAGAGAACCTATCTCAAACTCAAGATACATAGATATCGTAGCAACCTAGATCATCTCCACATACGGTCGACGCAGCTCTACCACTAATCCCATCATCAAACATACTTTGATGTTACAATCGTCGAGACATCATTCGCACGGGATTGTCCGGAGGTTAGTATCGGTCGTGACTGCGGTGTCGGCGGTGGTGATGGTGGTGACGATGACGATGACGACGGTGATGACCTTCCGACGGTTGGTGTATAATCATCGGCGTGCCGGGGGCACTCATGGGGTACCCACCCACGTTTGGTAAACCGAGGTAGTTGTCGTATCCGGGTGTGCCGTATGAGCTATATGAGCCAGCATATCCGCCGCCGTACGAGGCAGGCAGGCCGGCATAGCCGCCGTATGGCGAACCCGAGAGAGCCATGGGACTCCCCATTGGGCTGGCTGGAATGGTTCCAGCGATCTGTAACGGGCTACTTCCTCCATAGACACTGCCTCCGCCGTATCCAGAACCGGCATATCCAGAACCAGCGTATCCAGAACCAGAAAACGCTCCGAACGAATTTCGGCGGTCGCGGAAGGAGCCGGCTCCGAGACCCATGCCATACCCGTCTGCCATTTCACGCTCACTAGTTATCTGACCGGCTGTCGCCGCCGCGGCATCGCACGCCATCTGTAAGCCATATTGATCGATTCCACGACCTGAGTCTTGCCACAAGCGTGAGGCTTGATAAGGTGGTAAACACGTGAGCGTGAGAGAGAATGTTACGATCGATAGTGACATACCTTCAGCTATTGCAAGTGCCCTCAGGACGTCGTGTTGCCGTTCATAGTCGGTGTACAGATGATTATACACACTGGTGCTGTATTTGAACTGACGATATGCCTCGTAGGCAGCAGCAAATCCTATTTCTTGAGGCATCATGCGTGTGACCTCACCCTACGACCTGAAATGAGACAATGAAGCTGGGAGGAGATCGATCAGCGACGTACGAGACCGGCGTAGGCTCGGCGGTGCCAAAGCCTTGCTTCATGTTTTCCGACACCTCCCATTCCCGACGACAGACGTGAAATGGTGTTTTGGTATAAGTAACTATGCACCGCTCATGATTCGTTCTTTGCTGTGCTACAGAATTACTTACGGGTCGCCGCCCATGGCATGAGCAGAATAAAAGTCTTGTCCCGTCCCTGTGTAGTGTGCATAAGCTCCGAAACTCTGATATTTTAAACAATGGGGTGTACATACACGAAGGTAGTGGTTGATAGCCTGGCATCGGTGGAGCTCCGAGTTGAAACTAGAAGAGGGGTTCAGCTAGTGCCAAAGCAAGGTGCAAGAGGCCTACGTACTTGCTGGGTGCCCCAGCCAGGGTTTAGCCGGTAGTAGTTGAAGGCCATGGAAGTACAAAAGGTAAGGTAGGCCTGAAAGTGTTGCTTGGTGTGTCAGAGAAATACCCTCCGCAGTCAGTGCTTGGAGCGCTCCACAAGGGGTTTCATTGTGCGTGTGCGTGCGGAGTGTCTTTTGATGTTGTCTGTGGCAACACGTGACAAACGCGAGGCATAGCCCTTGACCCACAAGTCACGACACAGGACTGATCATTTGATATATCCATGTTCAGTAGATCCTTCCGACTCAAGGCTGTTCAGTCACTTCCCGCAGATTGGGGGATTTATCGTGGGGATCCCTTCTCTGCGAGAGTGATAAGGCCTCAGGCTGTGACGAGACAGTGTAAGACCCTTCCCGTGAGAACGCACCAGGCTTAATACGGGGATGGGCCTAGTGATGAACTGGCCATCCGACAGCGGCGCAGCGCTGGCACGCGGGGCGTAAGCGCTTCCTTATCAAGGATAATCGGGTCGCGGACAGCCTTGATAAAGTCTTGAGAACACCGCCCCCGGCAGAAAAGACTAAGTGATGCAAGTGATGCGGGTGGCGCAAGGCACCCATGCACGTGACGTGACATCAACTACAAAACCAACAAGGCTATCCGATGTGCATACATTCGTAAAAGTAGCAGGAATAGCACAGACGTCGTGCTTGTTGCAGGAACGAAAAGGCTCTTTCCTGGGTTCCGCTGTGCATACGACTTGTAGAATTCCTGAAGGCAAAGCACAACTCCAGTTGTCAAGCTATCAAAGCATCGAAATCGTCAGGACTCGTCATGACAGGCGCGCATGTTCTCCTCGTACCAGTTTCGCCACCCCTGACCTCCAGTAGACTATACTATCTTTGAATCCCCGAACTTTGATGCAAATGAATATGCCAATGCGGTCCTTGCTGGTGAATCCTATCCACCACAGCCTGGCTCATCCAGACCTGCAAAACCTACTGGTTTGGAACCTGCCAAAGAGGACATCTCTGTTGCTATTGCGAAACTAAATTATGGAATTGATGATGTCTCGAAGCAGATCAAGAGTGTGGTGTGTCTACGTTTTCTGTGTTCTATATGATCGTTCGTGGTCATGAGTCCGTTTAGGTTACCGCGCACCATGAGGATTTACTGGAGCAGGCTGCGGGGGTTGGAGAATTTAGTGGATCTTTGCAGACTGTTCGAGAAGGGCTTTATGCACTCGATGTATCCCTGGAAAAGTGCGTATGCATCCCAGTCTAGGGCTAATGTGGCCCTCATCCTGAGTTTATTCAGGCTTCGCCAAAAATTTCGTTACCCCTACCAAACTATGCAAACGAACGTGAAGCGCTTGCAGCGCCTCCAACAGGCCTCGGACGTTTTGCGACGAACGTCTCGATTCACGATTCTCGCCAAACGATTACAGGCGCAGATGGCCGAGGTCAACGACAATGTGGGTGGCACCACCTCACGATCCAAGGCGCCTGAATCAAAAGTCAACAGCGGCGTACCCGACGGCCGGCGAAGTGCCACTCCAGGACTGGATTTCGAAGGAGAAAAGGAGCGCTCACTTGCACAGGCTGCGCTTACAATTGCGGAGCTCGGTAGAGACGTTCATTGGCGGACGGTCATATGGAAGCTGAATAGGCGTATTAGGGGACCTTTTGGAGACTTCATCTGATGCGCCCGAGGCCATTTTAGATGCAATGCCGCCGGAAGACGCTCGTCTGTCCCCAAGTGGCCATATTCCGCTCCGCTCCATCAATGCTGTGGCAGTGCATATTCCATCAATTGAATCTGCGCGGTCAAAAGTCACAACAGAAATGGAGTCGATGGTTCTAGAAGGCCTTGCTCAAGTCGCAAGTTATTTTTCCGCCTTATAAACGAGCGCCCGTTAATCTCCATTGTTTCATAGAATCAGCCATTACTTGCAACTTCACTTCAGACGGCGCACAACCTCCGACTGCTGCCAGATCTTGTGCAAAATCTTGTTTCAGACTTGTCGACTGCCGTCGAAGCCCGGATCAAATCGGCCTTCGATGTGTCACAAATCTCCAAAGAGCTGAATCCAAAAGGTAATCACCTTTCCAACGTTATCATTGTTTCCAGCAGTTGAGTCGTGGATCTCAGATCCTACATCATCGTCAATGGGACTCGCATACAAGTCCCGTGTTCGCCAGGAGCCCACGAACGTAACTGCCCCACAGTGGGGACATGCTTTGTGGGCCCGGTTAACAGCTCTTATTGAGGACATGGCTGGTGCATGTGTTAAAGTAAGCTCGCCTATGCTAGTCTAACGTTGGCTTCAACGTCTATGTTACCCAGGTGTACACCTTGGAGAAAGTTTTGAAGTTGAAGAAGGATCCGATTTCACAGATTGTCTTTCTCGACGAGGCCATGAAGGTGGGTTGGATGGTACCACCTTGTCCATAACTCTCGTAATGCTCCGTAGGTGCTGAAAGTAAGCCAACCACAACGTTTTGGGCTGCATTGGCCCGGGCCTTGGAGAAGCAAACCCGGGACGGGGCGAAGAGTAAGATGTTCCCCAAAGCTACAAGCCACCCTGAAGCATCTTCTCAGACTCAACCTTCCTGCAACAAACATTGAGTTCTGGTTATCCAAGGCTTTTGCGCCTCTTCCACGATTTTTTCTCAAAAATCGCGGCGCACACTGACACTGTGTACACACATGAGCGACAAAGGTCTGCATATGTCTCGTGATGCGCTCAGCGATATATTCTTAACCCCTCCCAGCCCAGAAACTGTTCTCATTCTTCGTGCACTCTCTACCTTCGAAGCTCTCTACCTGTCTCGCACATCAAACAAAATGAATGAGTCAGTAGGACAAGCTTTCCAGGGTGGTATTCATGCACCCCCTTCTTCGTCCGAAGGGACGAATGTCTCGCGACTGATCGCGAACGAACTTGATGCAGCCAAATTTGACCCACTGCTTGTGCGTTCCGTCGCTCGCAGTGCTAAAGCAAGCTTGGACATGCTACTTGGACGTGCAGACGGCCTCGTCGTGCGAGATCGGACGGCAACACTTCTTAGTGGACAGTCGGCTTCGCCGCATCAGGTGCAGAATCTCTCGTTGGCGACATTCCTATACCACTGTGGAACGAGGATTCAAGCTCTCGAGGGAGAGCATTTTAGTGATGTGTACGCGGTCCTGCAACCGTCTGTGGTGGTAAGTGCTCGTCCCTGTGCGGGTGCCAGCCTTATCAGTAACTGCCGATAGACTATGATGGAGACATACCGGCATATCGTTGACCCTCTCTTAGCTGCTATCAAGTCGGATTCTGGCGCGATCATCGCCAAACTACATCGCGATCCAATACGATCTACAGATGCCCTCGCCGATATGGGCGGTTCGAGTGCATATATTAAGGAAATTACGGAGAAGCTAGCGTTTGTGAAATCCGAAATCCTGCACGCCTCTCGATTGAGGAAGTGACACGAGAATGGTTCGTTTTTCTTCGAATTCGTGAACGTCCGAAGAAAGATTTTTTTTTGGCCTGTTGCAGGTCGCTGGATATCGTGAGATACGTACTCAGGGCATTCGTGATACACGCCTCGATCGTTAAACCGCTCGACGAGACGACCAAGCTTCAGCTCACGCGCGACATGACCGAGCTCGAGTTCTCCCTGGGCGCTTTCGTGTCCGAGGGCAAGGGCAAACGCGGCGGCGGCGGGCTGGATGGCGCCGGCTCCGAGTATCGTGCCCTCCGCGCGCTGCGCCCACTACTTTTCCTGGAGACTCCACGCCTCGCGGAGCCCAGTGCGACGGCGGGACTGCCACTGCTCGTGGTGCTGCATCACATCATCGTGCGCGCTCCCATCCCGCTGCCGCATACGTTGCATGGGTGGCAGGCTCCGGAATACGTGCGCTGGGTTGAAGAACATTCCGAGGAGGAAGCGCTCAGTCTTATCGATGGTGGGCTCACGCATTGGGAGAAGACGTGCGAGGCGGAGGTGATTCGTGATTCGGCGGCGGAATACGTGGCACTTGCGCGGAGCGTGCTGGCCAACGCTAGGGCCTAGCAGAGAGCTGATACCCTTATCATTGTATCAGATGGGGATACTTTGTTCCACCGTTTGCGATTTGTACAAGCCTTCGTTGCTCCTGTTATGTTATCGGACCGGTCGTGTGACTGACCTGTACCAACTCAATTACGAGGCAGTAGCAGACGTCATCCAGTCCGGTACAGTACCAGAACATAATCTTACGGATCATCCAGTGAAAAGTGATCTCGGTTTATGCCGCTGTCTGAGCGCTGGGCACTTGGCTGTCCTCCTTTTACTCCACGCACCATTTCTCCCTTTTTTTCATTGATTTCACTACTGGCATCCAATCGGCATGAAAGTGTAAGGCAATCAGAATGTGAAAATGTGAACTCTTGTGTGAACTTCTCAGTTTTTTGCATCGTTTGTATGGATCACTGGCCATAAACGCTTTGTTTGTGAGATGGAAACTTTCAGTCGAAGCTGATGCACTGGCAGCAGAGAATATGTCGTAGTGAGCGCTGGTGAGCGGTGGGATCACGCTTCGTCGTGATGAGCAACACCCGGATCGTAACGGGCCGAGCTCATACATGGTGTCGTGCGGGTGCGCCAGACAGCTGTCGGATATAGAAAAAAGCATTCCCTCTTACCCCTTCTCCTTCATGACCCAAACCACGTTGCTTCAATACGAAGCTCCATGTACGTATCATTATTTTATGGGCGTAGCGAGATACATAATACTCGTTCCTAGGGCCCGTCCACGCGATTGATTGGTGCAAGTCGCCAGCACCTGGGCAGCAACTACGCCCACGCTCCGCGTTCCGTCTCGGGATCGCATCCTTCACGAGGATTTCCGCAATAGGATCGCAGTTGTTGGTTTGCAGGACGATCGAGTGTTGGTGGAGGACGATTATGGCGACTACCCCGACTTTGTGACCCTCGTCGAAGTCAGCCATGGGTACCCTGCCACGGCGCTTCAGTGGCAGCCCGCCAACGCATCGAACTTTGCGTGGTCTCAGAAGGCCCCGATGACCGAGCTTCTTGCACGACGGGCGATTCGCTACGTGTATTTGAGTATACAAGCGACGCACCCCTGGTGGCCTCCTCCTTCGTTGGGCGACAACCGAGTTCGGGTGGACACCGCCTCTCCTTGAAGGCAGCTTTATCAGGGGTAAGTTTCTTCTATTCTCTCCTGAAAGCAGAGTTCCCAACGTACCAGTATTTTTGCAGCAATCTAAAGTACAGGGCCAGAGTGGTGGGGCACCGCTCACCAACTTTTCATGGAACGAGAAGATGCCTAGCCTCGTGGTTACATCCTCGATCGACACGACGTGTACGGTTTGGAATCTGGATACGTCGACTGCGGTGACGCAGCTTATCGCGCACGACCGGGAGGTGTACGACGTCGCGTGGTTACCCAACTCGACGGATATCTTCGTCTCCGTCGGCGCGGACGGCTCGCTGCGCGCGTTCGATCTGCGGAGCCTCGAGCACAGCACCATCCTCTACGAGACCCCACCGCCAAAGAACCAACCCCCGACTGGCCGGCCACCATCGTCCCCGCTGCTGCGAATCGCGTTCAACCCAGGCGACCCGAACTACATGAGCACCTTCCACCAGGACGGCTCGGACGTCCAGATACTTGACATGCGCAGCCCCGGCGCACCCGTGATGGAGTTGCGCGCCCATCGGGCGCCGATTAACGCGGCGGGGTGGAGCTCCACTGAACGCGGGCTGGTAGCGACCGCAGGTGCGTGGCTCGGTTATCTCTTCCTTCCGTGCGGTTGGGGTTTCTGATCGCCAGCCCCTTGTCCCTTCACAGCGGACGACTGTCAGCTGCTTGTCTGGGACATCTCGCCTCATGCGCCCGCGCCTGCGCCCTCTCCACGCAATGCGAGCTCCCGGTTGAGCTCTCCTAGGCCGTCTGACGGGAAGCGGCGCGTGATCACGGACCCCATTATGGCGTACTCGGCACAAAGCGAGATTACGAATCTGGCTTGGTCTCCGCAGATCGCGCCGATGACGATGAACACAGGACACTCGACACCTGCTGGGGAATGGATTGCAGTCGTCATGGGCAAATCGATCAAAGCGCTCAAAGTATAGATAGCGGTTAGTAGTTCTGTTGTTTTTACGTGGTGTGGTGTGGCTGTGACCATAGGTTGTATTACTCGGTACTTGCGAATACATGATGCTTGCTTTTGCCCTGGATGGCTATGGGCGTTTTGTACATGGTACGAGACATGTTCGAACGCATTCTCACACTCTTGTTACACCCTGCGTCATCTACGGATGTCAGCGGCAGATGGCCCCATCCTTTGACGTGG
This sequence comes from Russula vinacea, assembly GCA_022376525.1. Lineage (NCBI taxonomy): Eukaryota > Fungi > Basidiomycota > Agaricomycetes > Russulales > Russulaceae > Russula > Russula vinacea. The sequence continues at coordinate 50,524 of WTXL01000039.1, forward strand.
CACTGTGGCAGGCCTTTTTTTGGCCTGGTCCGTGCCAGCGGCGACCTTGATTGAGCAAGATCATGGGGGGCTTTTCTATTCTATGCCATCAACACCCAGTGACCACGCCAAAACGCTTCCATGACACAGAAGGAGATAGTAATTTGGGTGGAGACTAAGAATAGTACACACGTTAGTCTATTGTGATGGTCTGTTTGCCAATACGTCGCTGGCTGCCACAGGAGCTTCAAGCTTCAAGCTTCAATCTGAGTGCAACACAACACTTGCCATCATGTTCATGCACTATGAGGTACGTTTTTATGTGCCCCCAGGACTGACGATACCTTGCAGGCCGACAGGGTGGCATGGTGATATCTGAATTGGTTCACAGGCTGTGGCACTGTCAAAAATCTACGGTGATGTGTCCTCTGTAAGCTACATCACCATCGATTTTTTGACAATGGCCAGCTGGTGGCTAGGACAGTATCTCCAAACTAACTCAGGGCCTCTGGCAGCAATCATTGCTATTGTGCAACTCATTTCAAGAAGATTTTCACATCATCTCAACAATATATCCATTCCAAATCCTCACTCGTCCTCCTCGCAGTCTGCTGGCATCGAGTCAATGACGCTATCGCGGTATCGCTCACCATGATCCAGACAACCCGTCACAATCGCCACCATCATCATGAGACTAAGTATAGTACTTTTACCCGGCATATTTTTTTAATGGTACACGTGGTTCTTCTTGTGGTTCTTCTTATCGCAGAAGAATGGAACTTCCCTTACTGAGTGTGGCATGTCCGCATGGTAGTGGCGTGTCCCCGGACTATCCCACCCGGAGGAACCACTTCGTGGACCGGAACACGGGAACGGTCAGCTCCTAGCTGGCATTGCCAGCATGGGGGAGGCTGCAAGTAATGCTGCAGCAGTTGAAGCAAGCCCAAATAACCTTTCGTTCCTCGCGTGTGATAGATTTAGCACTCGGGTCCACGGGCCGACTACCAAGAGAGCCGGCTTATGCCGGTGGTTGCGTCTCCAGTTTCATAGGAGCTTGAAGAGCTCTCACGCACTCACGTACACAGGAATTCATTTCTGTCATCGTAAACAAGCGAAGAAACCACACACGCTCTCTTGAAGCCTCTTCACTTGGGAGAACGACGCTTCCACCCTGTATCAGCGACTTGTAGTCCATCTGCCACTTCTCTGGGAAGGAATTGGGTACGCGGAGTTGGGATGGATAGCAGTGACGATCTACCACACTTTTTTTTTTCCGCTTGATGGAAGCATATGGGACGCGTCGCGAAGTCCCACTTACAGTAATATATATCGACCATGCCTTCTGCGATTGTCGCCCTCGTCCTGTCGTCGCACCATTCCCCATTCTTTGCACCCCCGTCCTCGGAGCCACCCCTGCCTCCTCCATTCAAACGACCGTGCATCTTTGAACATTCAAGATGGTCTCCGTTGGTGGTCCTGTGCAGGAAGATATCACTGACAATAGCCCCTCCCCGGACTCGGACTCGCTCTCTAAGGGAAAGCGAGTCGTTTCCCATCATAGTGCAGATTTCGAGGCCAACTTGAACAATGTCCCCCTGATTGGCTTCGACGAGGACACGCCCTCGTGGTTCTCCAGAAATCGCGGCCTCGTTCGCAGTTTGGGACTCGTTGCTCTCGCTGGCCTCATCTTTGGATGGTGGGTCTCTGCCACCATCCTCCACGCGACCCGCCACAGATGGATAGTGCAGACCTTCTTCGCATGGTCTTTCATCGCAATTATTGCCTTCCGGTTTATCCCCACCTCAGTCGTAACGCGTCCAATCGAAGCAGTCTGGATTCCCCTCGTCCAGAAGCCCTTCTTTGGTCTCCCAAAATATGTCCGCTACGGCCTGGGTTGGCTCGCTCTACTCGCTATTGTTCTGGGCTCCGCGTTTGGTTTCAAGCTCGAAAATGTAAGAAACTTTTTTTTCGAAGGCAAATGTCCTTTTTAAATCCGCTCACTGATCCGCGTTGACTAGGATACGAGATATGGTGACCGCGCAATCTCCGTCCTCGGTCTCGTCGTGTTTCAGTTTGGCTTTTGGGTTACGTCGAAGAACCGGTCTCACATCCAGTGGCGCACCGTCATGGTCGGCTTATTCTTTCAACAGGCATCGCCCTCTTCGTTCTCAAATCTGGTGCTGGCTTCCACATATTCAGGTGGATTGCGACTCTTGCATCCGACTTTCTCAATCAGGGTCTCGTCGGTGCTGCCTTTTTCTTCGACCAGGATACTGTCAGTACGAAGCACTGGTTTTTCGTCAACACGGTACGTCATAGTGCGCGACGGGAACGAAAGGAGATAACAAACGCTGATCAATATGCTGTCATAGCTCGCTACTATCATTTTCTTCATCGCATTCGTGCAAATGTTTTATTATCTTGGCGTGATGCAGTGGATCATCAAGCACTTTGCTTGGTTCTTTTTCAAGACTATGAACATATCTGGTGCCGAGGCTATCGTCGCAGCTGCGTCGCCGTTCATTGGCCAGGGTGAATCAGCTTGCCTGGTGAGACCGTATGTTGATATCATGACTGAATCGGAACTTCATCTCGTCATGACATCTGGTCAGTCGTTTTTTTCGAATTCGATGATTGTCGGGGCCTCAATTGAAACTATAAGGATTCTCTACTATTGCTGGCTCTGTATTGGCCGCATACATCAACTTGGGGGTTCCCGCACAAAACCTTATCACGGCATCTGTTATGAGTATTCCTGCTTCCATCGCTATCAGCAAAATGCGTATCCCAGAGTTGGAGGAGCCCGTGACGCGGGGTCGAATTGTTGTCGACCGTGGCGCGGAGAATGCCAAAAACGCTCCTGTGAACGCACTGCATGCTTTTGCTAAGGGCGCCCTTTTCGGGCTGGTCGTTGCTGGCCAGATCCTCTGCAACGTACTCACTATCCTGTCACTCGTCGCGACAGTTAATGGCCTGCTCACCTGGATCGGCCGCGGATTCGGCATCCACCACCTCACGTTACAGCTCATCATACGATACATCTTCTATCCTATAACCTTCTTCCTCGGTACGGACCTGTCCTACCTACCCTTCTCCCGATCCAGTTCGAACTTCGACGACTGATCCGTCGGATTTCGTCCAGGCGTTCCGCGCTCGGAAATTCTGCGCATTTCCGAGCTCCTGGCAACGAAACTCGTCGAGAACGAGTTCGCAGCGTACGAAAACTTACAGGCGCTGATGGCCTCACCGGAAGCCCTGTCAAGGCGTGGCTATACGGTCGCATCGTACGCGTTGTGCGGGTTTGCCAACCTCGGCTCGCTTGGGATTCAGATCGGGGTGCTGTCGGCACTGGCCCCGTCGCGCACCCGTGTCATTGCCCGCATCGGCTTCAGCGCGATGATTGCTGGTTTTATCTCTACGCTACAGGCTGCTGGCATTGCGTGCGTGTTGTCTTGATCCCCTCTTCCCCGGCCAATACATGTGTGCTGATGTGGTCCCTTTATTCTCTTTGTAGTGGCATGCTCGTCTGAGCAATGCAATGATTGTCTGATGATACACCTTGTACTTGGTGATGTACGCCACAAGAGTGCTGGCACATTATTTCCTGTTTTTATTTTTCGGTTTTCACATTTCTACATATACGGAAGTGGTACTGAAGGTTCGGGGGAAACCGACAGTTCAACGTTCAACGTCCGTCCGTTCACCAACTACGGCTCGTTCTCACCACCTGGACACTGACTTGGCTTAGAATCCAGAAGTTGTGGTTTCTTGAGTTGACAGTTGACTACTATTGTTTAGGGCTCGCTGTTCATCACACGTCCCAATGTTATGTTGTTTTGACGAACGAGCGTATGTTTTGAAAGGTTGTTTATGGCACCTTGCTCAGTAAGTAACTCTTTGTCACCAGGTACTTGAACTCCTTAGAAGTAACATCATTGAACACGATCGAGAACGTGTGGGGCACGGATGCCTACCCAGTCATCTTTCAGTATCCTTAGACATTTGTACCGTGTACTGAGAAAGCCTTGTCTGTGCAGTCGTCGTATTTAAGCATTCCTTGTGCGGGTGAGGGCAGATAATACCTATACGTTTGTAGGTTAATATCTGTTCCAGATGACCACTGAATTCACAGAATGGGTCGTGCCTGTGCAGTCATCATGATGCAACGAAAATCAGAAGTTCTGGGGCATGCAAGGGGGCATGTGTAAGTTACGTGAGCTAGAGATTGCAGGTCGGCACAGTCTCCATTCCCCTAAAGGAGGTTTGAAAGGTTGTCCACGGGCGTACGCCGATATGTTAAAGACGAAGGTAGAAGCACCATGATATAATTGGCCTTAAAACCGCGGGAAACCATTTGTCCTTGTTTGTTCTCCTCGCAGAGGCTCACGTCAATCGTGCCGTTTGTCATTATCAACAAGCGAGGAAACAACACTCACTCTTGCACCCTCTTCACATGGAGATATGATGCCTTCGCTGTCAGCTACTCGTAGCCTATCCTGCCGCTTCCGAATCTCGGGGAGGAAACTGGTTTGGATGGATAGTACATCTTGTGGCAGTGGAGAGTCACTGATCGTCCAAGACCCAGTTCAGTCGTTTTTCGCTGATGGAAGCCCACACGCAACGTGTCGCGAAGTTCTACTTTACATATCGACGATGCGTTCTGCGACTATAACCTCGTTTTGTCTTACCGAACGAACCTTTCCCTGTTCTTTGCACCCCTTTCTCTGGACCGTCCCTGTCACAACAACTGCACAGCTTTAAGTATTCAAGATGGTCTCCGTTGGTGGCCCCGTGCAGGACATAACATCGAGAAGAACTCCTCGGACTCGCTCTCCGAGGAGAGGAGAGGCGTTCCCGATCACAGTGAAGATGCCAAGGCCAATTGAACGATGTCACCATTGCCGTCTTGCACAAGGACGAGCCCTCCAAGTCGTGGTTTTCCAGAAACCGCAGCCTAGTTCGCCGCTTGAAGCTCTTTGCATTCGTTGGCCTTCTCCTCGGGTGGTGGATCTCTGCCACTATCCTCCCCGCGACCCGTCACCGATGGGTGGTGCAGACCTTCTTCGTATGGTCATTTATCGCCATCATCGCCTTCCGGTTCATCCCCACCTCAGTCATCACGCGTCCAGTCGAAGCAGTCTGGATGCCTCTCGTTCAGAAGCCCTTCTTTGGTCTCCCAAAACACGTCCGCTACGGCCTGGGTTGGCTTGCTCTACTCACTATCATTCTGGGCTCCGCGTTTGGTTTTGAGCTTGAAAACGTAAGGTTTTTGCCCACCCTCCTTTTTTTTGCGAAGGCAAATGACCTCTTAAAATCCACTTACTGACCCGCGTTGGCCGGACTAGGGTACGAAATATGGTGACCGCGCGATTTCCGTCCTCGGTCTCGTCGTGTTTCAGTTTGGCTTTTGGGTTACGTCGAAGCACCGGTCTCACGTCCAGTGGCGCACCGTCATGGTCGGCTTGTTCTTTCAGCAGGTGACCGCCCTCTTCGTTCTCAAGTCTGGTGCCGGCTTCCACATGTTCAGGTGGATTGCGACTCTTGCGTCCGACGTTCTCAATCAGGGTCTCGTCGGTTCTGTCTTTTCTTTTGATCAGGATACTGTCAATACAAAGCACTGGCTTTCGCCAACTTGGTACGTCATAGTACGCGCCTTGAACGAAAGGAGATATCAGACGCTTATCGACCTGCTGTCATAGCTCCCTACTATCATTTTCTCAATCGCGTTCGTTCAACTATTTTATTATCTTGGCATTATGCAGTGGACAATCAGGCACTTCGCTTGGTTCTTCTTCAAGACTATGAACGTATCCGGTGCTGAGGCTGTCGTCGCAGCTGCGTCGCCGTTCATTGGTCAGGGTGAATCGGCTTGCCTGGTGAGACCGTATGTTGATATCATGACTGAATCGGAACTCCATCTCGTCATGACATCTGGTCAGTCATCACCTTTTTTTTTTTTCAAATTTGATGATTGTTGGGGCCTCAATTGAAACTATCTAAGGATTCTCTACTATCGCTGGTACGGTTTTGAGCATATACATCAACTTGGGGATTCCCACTCAAAACCTTATCACGGCATCTGTTATGAGTATTCCTGCTTCCATCGCTATCAGCAAAATGCGTATCCCAGAGTTAGAGGAGCCCGTGACGCGGGGTCGCGTCGTTGTCGACCGTGGTGAAGATGCAAAAGACGCTCCCGTGAACGTACTGCATGCTTTCGTTAAGGGCGCCGTTTTGGGCCTCATACTTGTGGGCCAGATTATCTGCAACGTAATCACTATCCTGTCACTCGTCGCGACAATTAATGGCCTGCTCACCTGGATTGGGCGCGGATTCGGCATCCACCACCTCACGCTACAACTCATCGTACGGTACATCTTCTATCCTATAACCTTCTTCCTCGGTACGTACCTGCCCCACCTACCCTTCTCCTCACCTCCAAATCCGGTTCGACGACTGACCGAATGCATCTCGTCAAGGCGTTCCGCGCTCGGAAATCATGCACGTCTCCGAGCTCCTCGCAACGAAACTCATCACGAACGAGTTCGCGGCATACGAAAACCTACATGCGCTGATGGCATCGCCGGACGCCCTGTCAAAACGTGGTTTTACAGTCGCGTCATATGCGCTGTGCGGGTTTGCCAACCTCGGCTCGCTTGGGATTCAGATCGGAGTGCTTTCAGCGCTCGCGCCGTCACGCACCCGCGTCATTGCCCGTGTCGCCCCCAGCGCGATGATCGCTGGTTTTATCTCTACGTTACAGGCTGCTGGCATTGCGTGCGTGTCACAATCCCTTCCTTCCCCGCCAATATATGCGTGCTAATGTGTCCCCTTTCTCTGAAGCGGCATGCTCGTTTGAGTATTGTAATGATTACCTTGCACTTGGTGCCGTACGACACACTGCAAGAGCGCTGGCACATTATTTCCCGTTTCTATTCTTCATTCTTCATATTTCGACATGCACGGAAGTGAAACGAAATTCGGGTAAAACTGACCGTTCAACGTTCAACGTTCGTTTCGTCGTTCTCGCCACGGGTGCGGACACTGGCGCTGGCCTGGAATTTTCGTTGGAGTAATTGGGTAAAGGATGTGATTTCTTGACTTAACGGTTGGCTACAGTACTATCGATGCATGTGTACTCGCAGTTCGTCGCACACTCCAATATTCTGTTGTTTTGAAGAACGAGCTTTCGTTTTGCATCCTCCCTTAATTGTATCATCTAGCAAGTAACTCTTAGTCGCTTTTCACGTGAACTCTTGAGTAGTACCTCGCTGGACATGACTGAGAACGTGACAAAAGTTGCCTGAACCAGAGATTGCCTTTGTTCCCAAGTCAGCGAAGGATGTCACAGTCATCTGCGCAAAGGATTTTTGAAAAATCTTGTCAACCGTTATACAAGTGCTGAAGGAATGAGTACAATGGTTCCACCCGGAAGAAACCACGCTGGGTGTTTTTTGGTCCTTACGGAGTCCTAAGGAAGACGCTGGGGTATTCGCTGGCAGAGCCCTTCCATGTACAGGGGCCAAGCCAGCCAAGCTCGTGAAAGTGCGTGTGGACTCTGGCAAATGGCACGGACACAACTGTGGCTCATCACCGCATCATCACCGACTGCCAGTGTGTGATGGCAATACAAGCGCATCATGTGGCACGCACATGCTCTTCCTGCAGCGACACGATGGAGTACTGATGGAATTTTTTGTATTGTGGAGATTTGGAGAAAATAATAACCGTGGTTGACAACTGGTTGTGACGGCCCGGGTTTTATTCTCGCTGGTGCTTCTGTCGCAACTTGAACTACTCTTGAACGCTACGCCTTTCATTTCAAGTTTGCAGAAACTAGTTATTCGCTTTTAAGAATCAACTTCAACCACCGACATCTAAACACCACTTGTTTTTCTGCCTGGAATGCTTGGGGGTCCTCAACAGTGAGCAGGAGGGCGTCGACCCAACTTTGATGTTTGAAGGCGCGTCTTGGTTTTTTTTGGCGTGTATCATGCCTTCTAGCCCGAGATTGGTTCGTTTCTTCTCTTGGAGAGAGAAGTGCATGGCTACTGCACGCATACATTTGGCATGTTATTCCTCGCCTGCCATTCGTCCGTCACATAGCTGGCAATTACTTGGTCCGTCGGTAGTAATGGACTCACGCCTACCCGTCGCCTCTGGAACGGGTAGTTAGGGCAAGTGCTTTGGTCCATGGACCATAAATAAACTATTGGTTGGAGTCCCTGCCTGTCAAAGTTGGGGAGCGGAGAGCGCTGTTAGGTCTAAGGACTCTGGAGTCTAGAGTTCAGCCGTACTCTCCGCTGATTATTAACCGCTTTTACGCCGCAGGTCTTTATTCATACTCCTCGGATCGCTGGCGATTCTCTGAAAGTATCGCTGTGGAACTGCTCTCATATTTGTGTCATTCCCCCTTTTCCCTTGGGGCGCTTACACGTTCCCCATTCTATCGGGTCAGTGATGGGTTTCTACGGACAACATTGACCCGACGAATCTTGTTTATCCTACGTAATCCTATTGGTGATCAAGGTGCCCTAAATTGTTCGGTGTGCGAACTTATTCGGTTCCAACGCGATGTCATTCGGCTTGCCTTTTCCCAGGCGCGACGACATCAGAACCCAAGATTTCTACAGCAGAAAACTATTCCACATGGGAAATTCCTGTCGGCCTTTCAGAGCCGCTGCCTAAAGTAGAAGATGATGTGCCTCCATACTGGGCGGCTTATTGTATCTCGGAAGACGAAGTTGCCTTGAAGGACTGGTCCCTGAACGTGCGTGCATTCTTCCAGGACGTGGCTTGTGATTCTCTTGCTTTATTTCTTGGTGGACAACTCTTGGGCAGGCTGGGTTACATGTGCCACTAGCATGTCATAAAATATAAAGGAAGGTTCGCTACCTCTCGCACCCCCCCTATTGTCACGACCATGCGTTTCTTGACCCTTTTCTCAGCCGTAGGCCTGGCGAGCCAGGCCTTCGCCAGTCCTTTCTCATTCGACAAAGACCTGAGTGAAATGACACTCGCTGAAACGGACGCGGCCGTTAAGGAATACTTCTCCAAATTGGAACCCGCCACGAAGAAGACCCTTCTTCATGATACTACTGGCCCAGAGGCCGGCGCTGATGTGCGTTGATCCCTCCTCGCTGCCTCGAAGCCGTTTCGCGAGGCTGACCCCAATCCCGGTGTACTGCAGGTTGGCATTATTGCTGCCGTTATCCCGGATCCGAATCACCCCGAGTTCTCTGTCTACTGGCTGCGCGATGCCTGCCTCGTCTACCACCCATGGCTCAACGAGCTCACCGTACTCGGGACAACAGTCTGCGCCCCCAGATGGACGACGTTGTCCACGCCCTCACCAGATCACAACAGATAATCAGCTTGGCTGGGAACGTGTTCACCGGTGGCATCGAGGAGGCCGTATTTGGTGTCAAGCTACAGATGATTCTCGATGAGAAGACCCGCATAGGCTCCCCCGCGGCGGGTGCGTGAATTTTGAGTTTTGTACTCGCTCATTGTCTGAAACGCAGGGATAGACGGCCCGCCTTTCCGCGTCGCCAACTTGATCAAATACGCCGAATGGTTGCTCAAGCCCGAACAGAAAAATGGCACGTGGGTCGCCGACGTCCTGTGGCCCGTGATCAACCTCGACCTCCAATGGATCTCTTCTCACTGGAATCAGAGCTCGTAAGGAAATGTTCTCAAGTGTTGTAGTTCTGAGTTCACTGACAGGCTGTCGACCTCAGATGGGATCTTTGGTGGCCGCCAGTTTGGGGCGGTTCCTACTGGACTGCGTCATTGCAGTACCGTGCGCTCCGTGGTGGTGCTCGCTTAGGACGCGCCATCGGTCACGATAATGAGGTGGCCGAGTACGACTCGCAGGCGTCCTGGTCCTCGATTACATGCAGGTGAGGAACGAATAGGGCTTTCGTCTAGCTGGCTGCTGACCTGAAACAAAAACAAAACTTCGCCCACAGACGTTCTGGAATGAGGAAGAGGGATTCATGACTGAGACCACCATCACGGATGTCAAGAAGGGACGCTCCGGCTACGGATCCGCACCACTCACAGTCACCGTTTATAACTTTGATCCATCACTTGGTTGTGACGACGCGACGTTCCAGCCATGCTCGCCCCGCGCTCTATCCAGCTTGAAAGTCGTCGGAGATCGCTTCAAGGCATTTTTCCCTCTCAGCCAAAACTTCACAGAGAAACAGCCACCTTATTACGGCTTCTTTACCGAGGATGAGTTCATCGGAGGTCACGTAAGTCTGGGGTGCGGGGAAATACCCGCTCCAATTCCTAGGTTTATGTTATGAACTCACCTTGTCGCACAGCCTCAATTCTTCGCTTCTTTCAACTCGGCTGAGCAACTGTACGACGCACTTATCACATGGGACAAGATTGGCTACATCGAAGTCACACCGGTCTCGCTCAAGTTCTGGAAGCAATTTGATAGCAAAGTCTCTGTTAAGCGTTACAAGAAGGACTCCGCAGGTTACAAGGCCCTGACCGCGTACGTGCGCAACTGGGCGAACCAGATCGTTCTGCAGCTTGCAAAGGCGACCCCGGAGGACTACGTTCTCGTCGAGTGTGTTGACAAAAACACGGGTGGACCATATGGACCTCGCGGCATGATTCGTAGTCTTGCGGCGGCTCTTGGTGTCATTGACGCGCACAGCGGAGTGATCCCTCCCAACTGGGGCCACCCCATCCCGGGAGCCAAAGTCTGGAACGAGATCCCTGCCGCGCAGCCCCCGAGGGTGGCACAGAGCGACCGCTGCCACTCCTCTTCCTCTTCGGATGTCTACCGTCAGCAAACCCAGAAATTGCACGGATACCGTTACAGCCAGGGTGGTTTTTGAACAAAGAAGGGACGAATCGGCAGAATGGACGATTCTATGAGAGGGTTTAGTCCGGAGCCCCCCATAGCACGCTCTTTTTCGTATCATAAATTGTGCAGATCGCCTTTTGAATAGCCAATATTTTGCCTTTTTGCGTCATTTGAGACCTTTTTGGGGATTGATCATCGATGAAAATGATTTCTAATAGAAGTCCGATCAAAAGCTCTTGTAAACGCAAAAGACCAAAAGTGTTCAAGTTGTTTAGTTGACGGCGGCAAACAGTGAATGACGTGGAGTCGACAAGCTACTAAATGGTGACGAGTGAGCGGGGTCAGTAGTATCCAAATCATGTGAAAATGGACCTTGCATTTGACTGAAGAGCCGTTCGAAGAGCGGCAGGTTTCTTGCACACTGGCACAAAGTGTTACATATGAGGAAAACCTTCTGTTCATCATTATTGTGGCCGCGCGACTTTCTAAGCAGCTTCTCGCTGTTGTTCGTTCACCGTACATAATTCATGCATCATCGCCATCATTTCCACGTCTCTTCGAGTAAAATCACAAGATAAAGTACGCTGAAAGTACGTCGCATGCTCCAGGCGAATCATGACGTATCTAGGGTGCTGCTATGCCGGCATTTTCGATCCATCCAAGGTTCCATCAAATGACTGTAAGGGTGAAACAGAGGAAACAACCGATCCGAATAAGCTTGAACTTGAACTCAATCGGGCCCAAATCCCTTGCGATGGAAGCGAGCAGGGGCTGACTCGGACGCCCAAACAAAGGGCAAAAGGTATTAAAGTTCCGTAATCCCTCATCAGTACATCGGGCTTTATTCGGGCTTTATTCAAGTGATACTCTCGCTCGTGATTTCTGCCCTTTCTCCTTGTTCTCAGCGTGCCTCGCCGACTTATCGAGCTTTATAGAAAGGTGGAATATTCATGTCCGCGATTAAACTGGCTTCTGAGCCGGGTTATCTCTGCCATGATGTCTCGAGGTCCAGGGCCCATTCCTTAATGCGACAACCAATTGGCGCGCGCAAGTCTCTGATGCTCGAAATATAAAGCGCTGATTCTGGGGGCTCGAGGGGCCGCTATAGTCATGCGCCTCTTAACCTTGCTCCCTGCTTTAGGCCTTGCAGGCCAGGCGTTGGCGGCATCGCATTCATGTGCCACCAAGTTGCCTGGCAGCGGGATCCCATCTGACAAAGATGTCAAAGCCTACTTTGATAAACTTGCCCCAGCGACGAAGTATACTCTACTCCACGATACCACAGGTCCAGAAGCCGGCGCCGATGTAAGTTTCCTCCCGCCCCCCTCCCTTGTCCCATCATATGAGATAACGAATCCCATCCTCCCTCTCAGATCGGTATCGTTGCAGCGGTCATCCCGGATCCCAACCACCCCGAGTATTCTGTCTACTGGCTGCGCGATGCCTGCCTCGTATACCACCCTTGGCTGAACGAACTGACCGTACTTGGCGACACAAGCCTTCGCTCCATGGCGGACGACCTGACACATGCGCTCATCCGGACACAGCAAGTGATCAGCCTCGCTGGAAACGTGTACACTGGTGGCATCGAGGAGGCCGTGTTCTATGTTCATCTCGAACCCATTCAGGACGAAAACACCCGGATTGGCTCGCCAGCTGCTGGTGAGTGACTTCCTCGATTGCGATGGCAACCACATCCGTGTGAAACTAACTCCCCGTTTGAAGACGGACCTCCCTTCCGCGCCTCGGTCTTGCTCAAATATGCTGAATGGCTCTCTAAGCCTGAGCAAAAGAACGGCACATGGGTCGCCGACACATTGTGGCCGAAACTTAACCTCGACCTTCAGTGGATCGCCACACATTGGAACATGAGCTCGTGGGCATTTAGATACCTACATATTCATGCCCGTGTTTAATCAGCGTACAGATGGGATCTCTGGTGGCCGCCAGTGTGGGGCGGCTCCTACTGGACCGCCTCTTTGCAATATCGCGCCTTGCGCGGCGGTGCTCGTCTCGGGCGCGCGATTGGACGCGGGCTAGACGTAGTTGACGAGTACGATCACCAAGCATCATTGGTTCTTGACTACATGCAGGCAAGTCTCAACTAGGGTATTCTACTCCAACTGATCTGTGGGCTGTGGGCTGTAGACTTTCTGGAATGAGAAGGAAGAGTTCATGACGGAGACAACGATAACCGACGTTGCTTTAGGCCGTTCCGGATATGGATCCGCACCACTCACAGTTTCGGTCTACAACTTTGACCCGTCACTTGGTTGCGACGACGCGACATTCCAACCGTGCTCGCCCCGCGCTTTGTCTAGCTTGAAAGTCGTTGGGGATCGCTTCAAGGCGTTCTTCCCGATCAGCCAAAACTACACTGACAAGCAGCCGCCCTTCTATGGTTTCTTCACCGAGGATCAGTTCATCGGAGGCCACGTACGTGGATATGGTGTTGATTCCTCATTTCGTCATGCACGGCTGACAACGCATACGTCATCACCCAGCCACAATTCTTCGCGTCCTTCAACTCGGCTGAGCAGCTCTATGATGCACTTATCACATGGGACCTTATCGGGAGCCTTAGTGTCACAAAGGTCGACCTCAAGTTCTGGCGCCAATTTGACAGCAGAGTGAAAATTGGCAAGTACAAGAAGGGTTCCAAGACGTACAACCAGCTCACAAAGGCGGTGCACGATTGGGCGAACAAGATCGTACTTCAGCTCGCGAAAAATACGCCGACCGACTACGTGCTCGTCGAGTGCGTCGATAAGGAGAAGGGTGGCCCGTATGGTCCCCGTGGCATGATCCGCAGTCTGGCTGCCGCACTTGGCGTGTACGATGCGTACAACGGGCTTGTTCCCCCCAACTGGGGCCACCCGATCGCTAAGGGAAAAGCCGACGAGGATATGTTTGGGTGGTCTGATGAGGTGATTGAGTGGGAAGCTGACCACGACGATGGATACCGCGGCGTCGACCCAGATTTTTATAGCCAGAGGACGAATTCGCCTTCCGTGTTGGATGCTGCGCGCCACCGTTATGGATTTTGGTGAAGGACGCTCACAAGGATCGAACAGGAGTTTGAGGAAGCAGGAGGGAAGGACGATGTGTAGTAGGTTGTCTTTTTTTTCGATAAAGTAGTGGATACTACAGTCGTACCCATGTTTCTTGAAGACCAGGAGGAGTAGTTGATTCACTCGAAATGTGGTCTTGTCAATTTCAAAGACGTGTATGACCTTGGTGGACGAGGAGAAACCGGGGGCCATTCAATTTTACAGAAGCAGCCTGGAGCTGCTGGTTCTAGAGCGCAACGATACATCTGTCCAATTGCCCAACGTCCGCTGGCATCGCCCATCGATGGAGACCGAAAAAAAAAACACAAGATTGACTTCTAGCTGGTAATCCTGATGGAGTGAGGGACGCAGATGAGATTCAAGCGACGGGAGATGAGACGGCCAGGGGAGCGATAAATCGCCTACGGGAGGTTATGAATCGAGTAGATCGCGCAAAACTGAATTCTGAAAAAGGTGAGCACAAAGAAAAGAGGCGTGAAGGCAAGTAGGGTCAAGTGTAAACGACATCGTCTCAACTGCAGCCCTGAGCCACGCACGATCTAGGCCATGGAGAAACTCCTTCATAAGAACTCAGACAGGCCTGTTCCGATATAAAAAACAAAAACAAATTACTGCAGTGCAGTGCAAGCATGCGAGTAAGAACAAGCGCCGTATCAAACTCGGATCGCGTGTCGGTATCATCCCGTTTGTGAGGACCTCTCGACTGATATAGGACGCGGAGCTAGAAATTGTTGGCCCCTCACCGCACCATTCAAAGCCATAAAAGATACTCCTAGTATGACTTGAGATCGAAAGATTTGTTTGGGGTGACAGTGACTGATGTGAGAAAAGCGGGGTAGGATGTAACGGCAAAATACATAATAAATTCACTAAAAAGGAGAGCGGGCTGCACTCGCAGCGCGTTTAAAGGTGGGAGAGGAGTTGAGAAACTGGCATATCTTGACATAGTGAGACTGCGGCCAGTCCAGGCGTCGTCGGTGGCGGTCAATTGCACGTGACTTCTCCAACTGACTCAGCTTCTTCAAAGGCGACTCGACGTCCTCAGAGCTGCGCATCGTGCCATACAACATGTCAACGGTTATATAGCGCCGTCTGACTGTCACAGCGCCCGCACCATATATGGGTGGGGTTGGGGGAAGACGGCAGGGTTGACGGTACGGTTCAGTGCCGTTTTCACCGCAGAAACGACCGCAAGCGACATATACGGCATTTCAAGGTCTGTAGTACTGAATAACTTGTGCTCATCGAGGAGAGGCCTCCCGTTGTTCTCCTGTGGCATTATTGGTTTGGTTGTCAGTATCTTCACCGCGTTCCTTGATCAATGGAGCTGGAGAATGGCAACTTAGAGGACGTCCGGGAAGCAAAGAAGTAAAGACCCAATGCACTACTCGGATTAAATTGGGTCGGCACTTCTATATGTTGGTTCTGAGAGCGATGCGGATATATATTCCGTTGGAGAGCGTTACCGATAACAGCGATCGCTGAAGTCCAGAGATAGAACAGAGGTGGGGAGGGTATAGAGAGAAAGGAAGCCTTTTAAATGGGAGGGGGTTGAATTCGTAAGACCACGATGACTCGATGAAGTCTCAAATGACGCAGTGGTTCGCTACAGAAACGGAAGGAGAAGCAAGTCCAACATGCCTTCGATAACTTCGCTTCGTCGCTTGGCGCTTAACCGTCGTGCGGACCAGTGCACTGTACATGCGATCCCTTAACCTTGCACGTTGTGGCAAAAATTGGAGTCTGCACATGGCAATTGGAACAGCTTGTTTTTATGCCAGGATCCTCGGGCGTATGTTGTCAAGAAAAACTCTTCGGTATGCGACGGACCGAGCGCGCGCAGGATGTCTAGATCGTGATCACGCAGAGCACGCACGCACGCGCCCGCTTGCTCGAGTCATTAATGAAAGCAGTAGAGAAACTGTGCATCGGTCTCAGGTCATGTGACCGAGACAGCAAGTGCCGCGCGCTGAGCGCTGAACATTTAGGGACAGGCGCAAAGACAGGCGTGTGCAGACAGCACGATGAGTTTCCACAGCGTGTTAATAGAGATTTTAAGACTGGTCACCAGTTTCAGATGATTCAGCGGAGATTCAGCTGCTTCAGCAGTCACGGGCAAAGCTGGCAGGTCGATCTACTGTCGACGATAGTCAAAATCTTGAGGACCTAGGTAGAGACGTCAAGACGAAAAGATCGTGAAGAAAGCAACTGAAACTGGGGGGTGGGTCAGTTTTCAAATGGGAGGCGTCGAAAGTGACTTTGGATTTTAGGCAAAACAGTTATTGCGCCGTACTTGCATGCTATGTATGGAGTGCGACGATAAGCAGATTGTCTGGGGTCTGTAGGCCAACTTTGGTTGCACCTGTTTGTTTACGAGGGTGGCACGTGACCCATCCATCCGATCTGGTTCGAACCTATCATCATCAAGGAAGCAACCTGAAATTAGCTTGCTCCGCTCGCCTCACCTCATCGATCCCCCATCTCGATTGAGAAGCACGTTCCTGCTGACTGTACAGGGCCATAATTCATTCCGCACTCTCCATTCTAGACTACTGTAATACATTGCCACGTTTACAGTAGGTACCACGGAAACACAGCCATTGAGATCGCGAGAACTTCTTCGTGAGCCGTTGTTCTTCTCTTTGTACAGCGAAGATTTTCCGAGGTCACCGGCAACAAACCCTTCGCACGTATGTCATGGTCTGCTCAAGCTGCCGTGGCACGGGTAGTGGCCCCCAGTTTTCAGCATTGCTCCCTACTGTGATGTTGGAACCGCGGAAGGATGGCCGCAGTCGCGTAGAGTCAAGAGGCCGAGGGTTACGCTAGATTGTCCGCTGTTTCCGGCGTCATGGCGTTTGTTCAGTGCAGTACCAAATACGTGCGCATCCGAGTCTTCACTAATTACCCGTTATCACGTTATCAGGGAAGTGTGACAATACAGTCCTTGATGCTGTACAGTTTATGCGAACGCGACTGCGGGCAACCGCCCAAAGCCTCGGAAGCCGCACTCCGCCCGATGATGACATAGGCTTGCATCACGTTACAGCACGGGACAAATTCGGCGCCCTTGGATAACGCCTTCTAACCTCATCCGAGTCGCTAGCTATTGCTGCGGTTCTTACTGTAAAGTAGGTCACATGTGTATGACTATACTGCCCCCGCATACCGCGCCCGTATATCCCCAGATTCGCTGTTACAGTAACTCCGCTTTGTCGTTTTTGCACATGCAGCTGCGTTGTCGCTTATGGGCCAGTCCGTGCGAAACCTCCAGGACGAAGTCATGGAGGTCATGAAGGGTTAACGTTCTCGTACTCGTACTCATGGATGTCTTCGACTCAGAGCATCATGACCATCACGTCCAGCTTCGAGATTACGACAGAACTGCGGCAAAGATGTAAGTCCCAGAAGTCGGGTGTGGGCATTCGAGAAAACGGGATGACCGTGACCGGTGACCTTCGGATCAAGTCAGACATACACTGCTCAGCGTGCTCGCCTAGACAATGAGAGCGAGACACCTTAGATAATTATCTCCGCAAGGCTTGGCTTCATCTCGTGTCCGTTTATGTCATCTCCAAAATGCTGTTGTTTGACCCGACAGTCGGTACTGAATGTATGCGTGCCATTACACTGACAGTATGTCGTCATACACATAAAGACTCCGTTGCCTGTTTTTTTAGCCTTGATGGAGCTTTGCAACAGGAGACAAAACAAAAACATGGTTACACTATTCATGTACAATTATACTCGACCTATCAACATGGACTTTGTTTCTCTTCGGCATTCAACTTGAGAAACCGGTGTACCGTAAAGATCAGAATACTAGTGGGCGTGCTGGGAGCTACAGGGAGAAATCCATGTACACTGTCAGTTTACCAAACGATAAACGTGAAGACATCGCCGAGACGCACCACCTCAATCCAATACTCATCCGGGTCCAAGATGAAGGCGATTTCTTTTATCTTCCCGTCAGTGAGGCGCTTTTTGAATTGCACGCCGAGCCTCTCAAAGCGTGCGCAAGCGGCCTCGACGTCGGCCACGGTGATCGCAATGTGGCCGAATCCGCGCGGCTCGGAATTGCCAGAGTGGTAGGGTGTCTTGTCGAGCGTTTCAGAGCCATGGTTGTGGGTAAGCTCAAGGATGCCTGAAGTATGCGATATCGTGAGATTCTAAATATAGGAAGAAGCCGTTATGGATGTAGAGGGGCAAGAGGGGGACAGGGACACACCTTCACGTTTGTGACGGTCTGTTTTTTCTCGGCGTCTGTGGCTTTGCCGCCAGATTGATCAAAGGCAAGGAAGTAGAGCGTAAAGTCACTGAATTCGAGCTCTATTCAAGGTTTCGTGTGAGCGATGGACCAGTTGTTAGGTGAGTCGGATATAGAGCGCAAAATAGGATTTGCTCGCTTTCAATGAGGTCCATTCCGATGACCTGATTGTAGAAAAGGCGGGAAAACATAAGTAAGATGAAGATAGAGGACAGCAGGATAAACGAGAGACTCGCATCTGTGTAAAAAGGGATGGAGACGCTGGGATCTTTGATCCGCAACATCGTGTGGTTGAACTGCATTAACAAGAGAACATGAGCGAGAATACCGAGGTGGGAGTAATGGTGACCTTATAACTCGAAGTTTCCTCTGAGTAGGGCATGGTCCTGGTGATGATAAGATCAAGTGAGAGTACAGGAGTGAGGAGCGTTAGCGCTTTGCTAAGCTGGCGCTGACATTATGTCCAAAATAGGATAAGCCGAGCGGTCATGCAGCTATAAGCTGCATGCTCAAGAGTCAAGACTCTTGGGATCCCAATCACTGAATCTACTTTCAAGAATCCCTCAACAACCGTCAGCTCCTGGGTGACGGCATTTTTAGTGCCATCGACTCGAGCAATTCTAAATGGGCCCAACTATTCAAGTTATAGACCCTAATATGGGGGAGAACCAGTATATGCTTGAAGCCCTTACTGTTTAGAGTCTATTCCCACCCGCATAACCCTTGTGCCGCGACCGAGCACGCCACATATGAAGCATGGTAAAAGGTTCTTTTTAAATTCGCATATGTATGGAGGGATAGCCCCAACTGAGAGGGAGGCGCCATCGACGTTGACGCCAAGGTACATGGCAAGGAGGTTGTGCATCGGCGACGTCATGAGACGACGATATAAACAGAATGCCTCTGGGGGCACAGTAGCTTTGAGGCAGACCCAGGACAAAATAGTGAACGTCGAACGAGCAGGCACTGAAATCGGGGTCTTGTACTATGTGGAAGGTGTTGTCCAATCAATCGAATTGTGTGCCATGCAGCCCCGGTGAGGAGAAAGGTGGGAATGTGATTGCTGCCCAGGGTTGAGAGTTGTGGTATACTCGCCGACGACGGTGCCGGATATGTAAACGTGATGGCAATATGTGATGATTTGAAAGGCGAGAGCATCCTCGAGGACTCACGTTCCAGTCGCAACTTAACGCACGACCCCCCAGATGATCGTGTTTTCTTTCGTGTCATGGCCTAAGCCTGAACACGGGTCCGGGGGACAGACCTGAGCCCGAGCCCTCAACCTGCCCAGCTCGACATCTAGGAAAGCCCGAGCCCCATGTGGCTTAAGCAGAGCCCTACAAATTAAGGGATAGACTTACTGAGCTCCAATAGGGCTTTTCCGGTCTGCACCGTATGACCCGGCCGTTCACGT
This sequence comes from Russula vinacea, assembly GCA_022376525.1. Lineage (NCBI taxonomy): Eukaryota > Fungi > Basidiomycota > Agaricomycetes > Russulales > Russulaceae > Russula > Russula vinacea. The sequence continues at coordinate 70,080 of WTXL01000039.1, forward strand.
GTTGAATCATGAAAGTTCGTGCAATTTGGCGTGAAACGTTACAGACTTACAGTACAATAGTCTCGTCTCCATACTGTACCTGGAGAATGAAATGGAGATCGAGAAATGCAAGGAGAAAGATGGGAATGTGGCTGCTGCCCAGGGGTTGAGAGCACTGGACTGCACAGTATACTCGCCTCGTGACGGCAATGTAAAACGAAAGCATCATCGAGGACCCGCGTCTCAGTCAGAACGTAATACACGACCCCCACATGATCGCGTTTCTCTCGAGTTGCGGGCGGCCTAAGCCTGAACCAAGACCGAGCCGAGCCCGAGCCCTCTACCTGGGCTCAGTTTCAGTTTGATATCCAGGAGAACCCGGGCCCCACGGGGTTTTAAGTCGAGCAGGGCCCTACAAATTAAGAGCTCCAGTGGGAAGATGATGCGTTGGCTGTCCAACAAAAGGGGTTTTCCGGTTCGCACCAGCCCGTGTTACCCGACTGTTCACGTGACGATGAAAATCCGATTACCCAATCCAGCTTGTTGGATAGATCGTCACCTACTGGCGAGCCTCAAAAACGCTTCTCACATTGTGTAAATGTGTATGAACCCCGTCGTGCCGATGGATCGATCTTAATTTCTCACTGGTTGTCGCCTCGAGCAGTCTGGCCCTTTCCCAAATTAAGAAAGGTTAACAATGACTCAATGAGCAACCCTCGCCAAGTTTCTTGCCACCCCGGGCCAGCCCGACTGTGGTTGTCCCTACGACGCAGTTAGGCACGTTATTTCTTTATGATCCCCGGATTTTGCCGATACCAAGCGAAAATATTCTTACAGGATAACATGACGTTGGTCCGAGTTGGCTCCTGCTACCACCAACTAATCAAAATTATTGAATATTCCAATTCTTGACGGAAAAACACCTGCAGTTTTCCATTTATCCCCCGCGTCGAATTGTTTCAGGTGTATTGGAGTTACGCCGCGATCGCCCGTGCCTTATCATGTGTGACGTGTGGGGACTACACTGCAACACGCAATCCAATCTTCCGGACCACTTCTTCGTTCGGCTGAGGTCTATTCTTTCCTGTTCCTCCATTAGGCGCGTTCTCTATGCCCCCATATACTCGGCGCCGTAGACTGCTCTGCTTTTTTGGTCGATATACTAACGGTCACTTATAAAATGACTCGTGATGGTTGCTACTTCTCAGAACACCTGCACTTGCCTTTTGATCATGCCACTGCCGCCACGCTGTCGTATCCTCATCTTCGACTTAGGCGACGTCCTCTTCTCATGGTCTCCTGTTACCACAACCTCCATATCCCCGAAAGTGTTCAAGAAGATCCTTTCTTCTACCGTCTGGCAAGAGTACGAATGCGGGAGGCTCTCGGAGGACGAATGCTACCGCCTTGTGGGAGAGAAATTTACTCTCGACCCAGGAGAGGTTCGCCAAGCTATCCACGATGCACGGGCGAGCCTTCAACCTGACGGCACTCTCATTCGCTTTATTCGCGACCTCCAAAGCGAGGCCAACGGCGCGCTACGCATCTTCGCGATGTCCAATATTTCTGCCCCTGATTATGTGGTTGCCCGTGGGATGCCAACGGACTGGAGCATTTTTGAGCGCGTGTTTACTCCGCGGATGCAGGCATGCGGAAGCCCGACCTTTGCTTCTACAAATATGTGCTTGGCGAGATCAAGGCCGAGCCATCGTCCGTGGTATTTGTCGACGATCGTTTCGAGAATGTCTTGCAGCTCGCTCGCTCGGCATAAATGGTATCGTTTTTGACGACGTTGACCGCGTAAGGCAAGCGCTTCGGAATCTCATTAGCGATCCCGTGAGTCGTGGATTAGCTTTCCTCGAGATCCGGGCGGGCCACCTAGAATCGGAGACGAATCTCGGCAACAACATCTCTGAGAACTTTGCACAGTTACTCATTTTGGAAGCTACCAGAAACAAGTAGTGCCAGTATTCTTCTGTGAAGTTTCCCAAATGACCGCCTCTATTTAGAAAGCTAGTCAATTACGTCCACTACACCCGTACCTGGAACTTCTTCCGAGGTACGCCCAGTTGTGGCGTTGCGGTGCACTCGATCTGATGACCATTTTCAGACGAACCGGTATTCACCACGGATCGGTTTCCCCCAGACATGGATACAACTTCCATCGGTCTCACGGTCACTCAACCGGATCATCATGTGGTTCAATCAGTCCTAGATGAGATGCTCCATATCTCACGGGGGATGGCATCACTATGGTAAGCAGTCACCACCCACATACAGCAGAACTGAATTGTGGGCTCAACTAAATCTCCGGCAGACCTACTTTGACGCCGAAAGGCCGCGCACCGACCCCATCGTCTGCCTCAACGTCCTCACCCTCTTCTACTCGATGGGGCGCGGGCACGAGCTGGCCAACACGCTCGAGTGGGTGCTCGGCGTGCTCGAGCACCGAGCCTACCTAGACGGAACTCGGTACTACGAGACGGCCGAATGCTTCCTCTTCTTCTCCATGCGCCTCCTGCGCCAAATGCGCTCCCACCACCCGCGACTGCACGCGCGACTCGCGTCGCTCCTGCGCGAGCGCGTCCTCGAGCGCTCAGGCTGTGCGGGGGACGCGCTGGCGCTGGCGATGCGCGTGCTCGTCGGCGCGGCGGTCGGTCTGCGCATGGAGCGCGACCTCGCTGCGCTGCTGCCGCTTCAGTGCGAGGACGGCGGGTGGGGGCCGAGTTGGATTTACAAGTATGGCTCGTCTGGTATCAAGATCGGGAACCGCGGGCTCAGCACCGCGCTCGCGCTCAACGCTATTGCCGCTTTACAGTCGCCGCCGCAGGAACTGGAGAAGGAGAAGGTGCGGATGCAGAAGCAGGAGAAGGAGAGAAGGTGCGCAGTGGAGATAACATCTGCGCCACTCCCATATGCGCCCGTGCCGTCCGGTCTGCACGGCTCGGCAACGACGAAGCTTCCATCGCTTCAAGTGCGAAGGCGAAGATGGAAAGCAAACCTCATTGTGAGGGCATTCGCAAAGGGCATCCTTGCGTTCGTCTGTCCTCGTAATGGCTCATCGCTATCCCGTGCATGAATCATCCGGACTCTTGCGAGCATTACGCCATCATTCAGCTCCGGTCCCCCCAACCGTTTTGTGGACTATTTAGCACTTCGGCTGTCTGTGTCATTCGACTTCGTGTATAATTTACAGTCTATCATCCCACCTATAGTATTCCTAGTAGTTCTTTTCCCTCCTATGATCCTCGGCACGCATCCATCCAGGAACCAACTCCTACATACGTAACTTGTGCCGCGCATGTGGTATGAACTCGTGTCCTTACTTTACGCCACCACCACAGTGAAATTAATGACAGAATAGCACATCAAGACGAATGATGGTATGAACAGTCTTCAGATGTTACTTGCGGAGATATCGTTTATAAATGACGTTTTGCGTCTCTTCAACGTAAGGGTATCCCAGCTCGCGTAAGAACTCGCTGAATCGCGTCGAATCTTCCTCAGGTGCCTGGATGCCGGCCAAAACCTTGCCAAGGTCTGTCGTATCCGCAACGGAGTTTTTTTATACACCGTTATCAGGATTCAAATCACTGGGATAGGGTGAGGGAACGTTGCGCACCTGCGCCATGGTTCCGGTAATGGAACAGTGAGATACTCCATCCAATATCGCGAAGGCAGGTAAGGAATTTGCGCAGGGCACCAGGGCGCTCGGGAAACTCTATTTCGTGTGATGGGTGCGTGGTGCATGTGCGTGGTGCATATGCATGTACATTGGGCGCACGAGTAGTATTTAAAAGAAACAAATCAATCGGCAACAGCAACAGCAACCGAAAGGAGAGTGGACCGTACCGAACCGAAAAATGCGTTCATTGGGCACATCGGATGCACCACCAATCAGATATCGCGCGTGACTTTTGGCCATCTCGTCGTCGCTTATGTCGTGACCGTTCATTCCTCCGCGCTCGAGCTCATCAAGCACGTTCGCGACCTCCTTCGCGCGGGAAGAGGACTCCAACTGGAATGAGAGGAAGACATGCGCACGGTCGGGAGCATTGTACCTGTATATGAACTCTGTCACCTGGCGTGGGTGTATGACCGTATGGAGCTCGAAAAAGCTGACGAGGGACAGGACATCGTGTCTCGGCTCAAACGCGGCGCGATGACATGAGGAGGGTGCGTGGCGTACCTGCCGGGTCGTTCTGGAATGTCCACGCTTAGTAGGGCCTCCCGACCTTCGCCTAGCGCTGCACGTTCCGCCACGAATCGTAGTCGATCGAAGTTCATATTGGCTCCACTTACTACGACCGCAAATTTCTTGCCAGAATTGACGAGTTGGTTGTCCAATATATACCTTTTCAAGCCGGCCAAGGCAAGGGCTCCTGCGGGTTCCGTGACAGAACGGGTCTCTATCTCCGCCGACCACACCGGTAATTAAAACGGTTGTTCATTTCGACTCAAAGAGACGCACCTTCGAATATGTCTTTGATAGCAGCACAAATCTCGTCATTGTCGACTTTGACTACCATATCGAGGAGCTGTTGACAGATGCGGAAAGGCTCCTCGCCGACAATGCGCACGGCCGTGCCATCGCTGAAAGGGCCAACTTCGGGAAGCGTGACGCGCTCGCCCTTCTCCAAGCTGCGCGCCATCGCGTCCCCGTCGAACGTCTCGACGCCAATGACGCGCGTGTCCGGACTGCCGATGCGCTTAATATATTCGCATATGCCCGCGACGAGGCCTCCTCCGCCAACGGCAGCAAAGACAGAGTCGAGCTGCTCGGCGTTAGGGAGCTGTTTGAGAATTTCCATCCCGACGGTGCCCTGACCGGCGATCACGAGCGGGTCATCGTAAGGGGGCACAAAGACGAGGCCGTGCGCGATGGCGAGACGGGCGCACTCGCCCTTGGCTTCGTCAAAGTCCGCACCGTGGAGGACGACTTTAGCGCCAAGGCGTGCGACGTTGCGTACTTTGATTGTTGGCGTGCCCTTGGGCATTATGATGGTGCATGGGATGCCGAGGCGCGAACCGGAGAGGGCGACGCCCTGGGCGTGGTTCCCTGAACAGGGGAGGGGGGGAGTGTGTCAGGGCTGTCGAGCGTGGAACGCAGGCAAGCGGTCTATATGGCTAACCGGCGCTACAAGTGATGACGCCTTTCCACCGCTCCTCCTTGGGAATGCTGGCCATAAAGTTGTACGCGCCACGAATTTTGAAGCTAAAGACCTCTTGGAGATCCTCGCGTTTTAGATAGATATCATTCCCGAGTTTTGCACTGAGATTTGTGGCATAGACAAGTGGTGTCTCATTGAGGACCTCGTAAACCTTGGAGTTCAAGATAAGGCGGAGATAGTCCGGGGTCTTTGTGGGAAGGATACAGTGAGGTGGGAGACGGGGGTAAGACAGAGGGTCTGGCACTTTCGAAGAGTACTCGAGTGTCATTTCTTTATCGACGACTAGCGCTGGACGCCGCATATATTCACAGTTACCGACAAAATAACTCGTAACCACTAAAATAAACCAAAATAAATATAATCGCAGGATCACGTGACTTGACGTCAATATTAGCCATCAAAATCCGTATAAAAATAACGCAAACACTCGGAAGGGATACTGTAATGGACGTCGTCTTCATCGGTAAAGTAACTTATACAAAAGTTGAACAGGCCTAAAAAAGGATTGCCGCAGATAGTTGGGCAAGGGGTGAACTAAACAGCCACAAGCTTATCAGACAGCAGGTTTGTTCTCACCATGGGTTTGACGGCGCTACCAGGACTCAAGTAGGAGTTTGGATGACGTGCCGCGTGTCAACCCAAGAAAGCCCCAAGACGACGCCAGGCAATGTCGGTCGATGAGACAGAGATGAAACGGCCATAGGGTAGGAACGTGGCCCGAAGGGTGGCAGCTATGCGTCTTGCTTCTCGTTCATCGACTCGTAGGCTCGGGATAGGCTGGGCATGGTGGGTGGGGAGGGAGGGAAGGACGGTAGCGAGTGTGAGAGAGAGGGAGGATATGAAAGGGGAAGAGAGAGAACATTGTGGGATTGAACCTGCGCCAGCCCTAAAGAGGTCAAGAATCCTTTGGTCCCGTTTGCTATTTGCCAAATTGCCGGACTCGCTCTCTCTCTCTCCCTCTCTTTTCTCCCTCTCCGCCATTCATGGCCCAAGTCGCAACAATGGGCCCACCCCTCTCTCCAGGGAGACGCGACGGTCAGGAAGACGCAGCGCCCCATCTGGCTCGACCAGCGCCTCAAAGTCCCCAGATTCCCCCAGCTCAGAGTCTGCTCCCCGCCTCCCCGTCGTCAACCGCTCCTCCTCCTCGGTCTCTTCTCGCAAGCGTACAAAGCAGGAAGACGTCGATGAACCCCCAGACGAATCTCACAAGAACAGCTCAAACGGCACCCCCAATCCCCTCCCCCTCTTCAGAATGGCAACGGGCGCACCAAGCGGAAGGGCAAAGAGAAAGAAAAACCAGTGCTCAACCTTGCCATTGATTCAATTATAGCAGAAGGAGAACAGCCTGACATCATAGTTGAGCTCAACGTCGATCCCGACGCTGAGGAGGAGGAGCAAGGCGTTACGCGCTGTGTGTGTGGCAACGCAGGTATGCTATTTTCTCATTCACGGCCTGCAGTGGTTCTCCATGACTGGCAACCGACCCTTGGAGTTGATTCTTCATCTGGGACGCGATTCCGTGAGATCACTGTCCATTGGGTGGGGGACTGCGAGGTTCGCCCAAAGCGGCGCTTAGTCCGATCGCCCACCCTATGAGAGCTCCCCCTCCTGATCGTGTTCCAACATCCTCATCAGTCACTCTTGGAGCCACATATCTGATTTCTATCTTCTTGAATGAACCTTTCTGACATTGCTCTCGATCCATAGGTGACGATGACGAAAGCGCTGGGGAGTTCTTCGTCCAGTGTGAAACGTGCAATGTTTGGCAGCACGGCCAGTGCATGGGCATCCGAAATGAAGATGCTGTCAAGGCAGACCACTATTTCTGTGAAAAATGCCGTCCCGATCTACATGTAGAACTTCTCAAGTACGTCGCACCCACACCAACTTCCACCGATGATCATATTTAACTCTCTAGGAGACTCGCCAAGCGGCCCCGGGACCGTCATCCATCGACCAACTCACATCCTAACACATCTTCCGCCAACCGCAAGTCTCGCTCGCATTCTCCGACCCATCAAAAACCCCAGAAACGGCGGAACACCATGAACAGCCGAGACGCGGCATACGATGAATTGGAAATGATGGCCCTTCTCGTGGACAGTGCGGCGGAGGCAGCCGCGGCCGTTGCTGTGCAATCATCCCCTAGTCCTATCAATGGAAGCGTCAATGGGCTGGCAGACGTTGACGAGCAGGCTCCTAGCCCCGCCACTGCCAAGAAAAAGCGAAAGCGGGGTTCGGAAGACGCGTTTGTCACCTCTATTCTCGTTTTGTTGGCATCTCTCAATCTATTGCTATCTGTAGCGCATCAATCAAACGGACCCGATCCGCGTCAACGACCTCGGACCGTCCGGCTGTACCGAAACCCCCACATGAGGACACACCAGCAGCGACACCCAAGTCTATATCAATGCCCGCGCCTCCAGTACCTCCTGCGAAGAGTAGCGGGTCGCGGAATCGACGGGGGGAGGTGGTCGTAGCAGACCCTCTGCCCAGGCGCAAGACGCGGCGTCGGTTGACGGGGATGAGGGTGAGTAACCTTATCTGACTCGGATCACCCCTCTTATTTCCGGAAATAGGCGGCGGTGTTCAGCTCGGGCCGAGCAACCGACGCTCTGGCGGTGGACGCTCAAGGGCCAGTGGCTCACGGCGCAACCCTAATGCGGGAGACCAGGCCGCACGGCGACCCAATGGGTCAGCTGGGTCCACCTCAGCGCCACCAGCTTCCTTTTCCCGGACGTACTCGTCATCACAACAACAGCAACAGCCACTCTCACATCGTGGGGGTACCAGACTACCTGGCACATTTGGAGTCAACTTTGCCGAGCAAGACGCCACAGCCACTGCAATTACGTGGCTCTGGTGAGGAGCGTGGTGTGCGAGTTCGTTGGCCTGGAAAACGCATGAGCGTGGGTGACATGAACAAGCGGGTGCGTGCGCTAGTCGAGTGGGTTGGACGCGAGCAGGCGGCGCCTCGGAGCGGTATCGTCGAAGAGAGGCGTTGAAGGTCGCTCTGGGGAACGCCACCTCTCTTGGGGTTCTGTCCCTCGGCGATGCCGGTGACATGGCGATGGATGGCGTGCCTTTGTCACACCGCCCACCCCCGTCAGCATCGATGGCTGACGAAAAAGTGACCGAGAGTGGTATTGCGATCTTGGGCAAGTCGACGATGAAGATGATGGAAGAGCTGATGGAGGAGCTGATTGGATTTCAAGAGCGGTTTGGGCCAGGTGCGAAGAGCAGAGAGCGGCGGACTGCAGTGCTATCGTGATACATACACGAAGGTAGCCTGTTTGACTATTGTACTTTTATTCCTACGTTATATCTACTGCTTTATTAATTCCTCACTCTCAAGGACCCCGAGTGCTTGCTTACGAAATCATCTGCAGTCCGGGGTCCTTCCAGCAACGCCAACGTCGGCAGTGCACGAATCGGTCTACCGGCCACGATGACCAGCCTCGCTTTCGCTCGACGACCATCATTAACCTTCTCGGATTTCGGCTCAGATGATGGGGGTCACCTTGACGCTAATGGAGCCGACTACTCCACACGAATGGGCGAGCTCTTCGATGATGAGGACGAGACTTCCGCAGTCTCTCTTTCTCGCTTCGACCCCGGCGAAAATGGCGAGAACGACGAACCATTTATATATGATGGCGCAGATGCGCAGGTCTCACGCGCCAGTTACCGTGAGCAATTACGCGACGTCTTAGATGACGACGTTGTCGACGACGACGACGAGCTTGAGGAGCGCGAGGTCGAGCATTCACTGGTGCACGACCTAGACAGACCACCAATACGATCGGAGACGAGGCGCTGGTAAGTCCACTTCCCGTCTTCGCCATGCTTGTTCGACGCTGATTTCGCGTGGTCACACGCCTCACTCCCCCCTTCACGCGCTTTGCAATACCACGCATTTGCTATCAGCCCTCGACCACGCAGACACTTTCCCCCTCCTCTACGTCCGCCTCCCTTTCCTCCCCACCCGCAATGTCCTCCTTCCTCTCAAACGGTGTTCCCGCCACCTCCTTTTCGACACCATCGAAACATTCCTCGTCCTTCCTGCACCCATCGACATCACGCTTACGTTCCTATATGACGCACTCGTCACCAGTCGCATCAGTGACGAGTGCACACTCCCCCCTGCGTGGCGTCTCACCCGTCCCGTCCAGCTTCACGCTCTCACCTGGCTCGTCCTCCTCCGCGCACCTCCCGTTCCCACTCCCCGGCGCTGCTGAGAAGCGAGACTTTCCGCAGGCGAATGGACACGATCCCCCCGATGCGCGCGAAGTGTTCCGGTGGACACAACTGCATGCCCTCGGGACGCATCTCCCTGCGCGGCACCCTTCAAACAAGGTACAAGCCATGCTGGGTGCCTCGGCCGTCGGCGCGCCTATGGTTATGGCCGCGAACGGACTTATCTGCATCGGCACAGAGAGTGGGCGGATACTTGTATTTGATTTTAAGCAGACGCTCAGGTGCATCTGCGGAGATCCCGCATCAGGTGCGTTTTGAACGACAACATTACCTCTGTTGCTAGGCTCACCGTGGATTTCAGAAAAGACCGTGGGTGCAGTGACCGCCCTTGCTCTCTCTCACGATCACACCTTTGTCGCAGCGGGTCATGCAACTGGCCACATTCAACTCTTCGACTTCAGCAAACCGCACGTACCACCCGCTTCGTCCCTCCAACGACACTTGCAGCTGTAGCATCAGGCCGAAAAGAAGGGCACCTGCAGGGTTCGCGTATTGTCGACATCGGCTTTGTTGCCGGACGTCACACCGCCATCGTCAGCGCCGACCACACAGGACTGGCATTTTACCACAGTCTCGGCAAGGCACTCTTTTTTGATGCGTCGGACGTGCTGCGGATCCTGGGAAAGTACCCGAACGAAGAGCACATTGCGCCTGGACAACCGCCCGCCCACCGGCGACGCGCGCGGCGGACAAACACGATCCTCGCGATGGCGCCTCTGCCACTCGGCACGGTGCCACACCCAACGATGCATATAACGTGACCGCGCTCCTGACGGCGGCCAAACTCGTGATCGTCGGGCTCAAGCCATCGCCCAAGACGTGGTACCGCAAGCATCGCAACGAGGACGAGAACAGATGAGCAAAGCCAAGTTCCGCGCCGCGCTGGCATGGTTTCCGAGTATCGTCCCAAACGCATCATCTGCAGATCGCACAAACCTGGGTCGGGAAGGAGAATGGCACCAAGAAGGGGGACACGCAGCCATCACCGCCGCCTACAACGCCAATGCTGGTGTACTCGTGGGGCTCTAAGCTCCATTTACTCCTGGTCTCCGAGCTCAAGACTCGCGAGAATTTTAAGAGCGAACGTACGGGCAAGGAGACGACGGTCGAGGTTGGGAGGCTGGTGTTTGAGGAAAAGTCCCAGTGGCGTGCAGGGGATAACGTGCATGCCGTACAGTGGTTGAACGTCAAAGTGGGTTCGTTTTGTCACACTGTTGCCAGTTAGGGTTTTCATGCTGACTGACGCGCGGGTTGGATTACAGCAAATTCTTGTCGTCACTGCGTCCGGTTTAGAGGTGTACGACGTGAGACGCAAACGCTCGTGGAGCACACGCCCTTCGATCCGTCTACGCTTGTTTCCCGACTATTGCGCACACAACGAACGGGGCATTCTCATATTCGGACGCAACGGGTGATATCGCCCGTAGCGTGCGCACTTATAAGGGCAAAATATTCCTTCTCGTAAGCGCCCACTCCGATAGCTTATATGCAATGGCCATTTTTAACTAAAGCGCGTACGTTGCAGGGCCGGCATGAAGTACGGGTGGGCACCCTGCTCACATGGGCCGACCGCATACTCTCCTTTGTCGAAAGCGGGGATTTTTTGAGCGCGATTGAACTCACGCGGTCGTACTACCTCGGGACAGCTCCTGGCAACAAGAACGGTCTGCCTGATGACCCATTGGAGCTGAAAAGAGTCGTTGGTGGAAAGATGCGCGAGTTGATGGTCGCGTCGACGCGATACGCATTCTCGGAAGATCGCATGACGGATGGAACGCACACTTCTCCAGATGGCCGTGGCGTCGACCGCACGTCGCTGTTCGAAAATTTGGTCGCAACATGTGCGCGTGCTTGCATCGCGCTCGGCGACCTCGAGTTCCTCTTTGAAGACCTCTTTCAGGCGTACGACGATGCTGGCATCGCGCCCATATACCTCGAGCAGTTCGAGACGTTCGTACTCGAGCATGACGTTCGCGCCGTCGATCCGCGCATTGCACAGCGGTTGATCGGGTTACATTCCGCCAATGGGCGACCTGATCGTGCCGAGCGGGTCATCTGGCATATCGAACCAGCATGTCTTGACATTGACCAGGTAGTGCAGCTTTGTCAGACGCACCACCTGTACGACGCCCTCATCTACGTATACACACGCGCAATGCGGGACTATGTCGCACCCCTGGTCGAAATGCTCGGTCTTATCCGCAAGGTGATGCAACTTCGTCGCTCCCCGGTGCCGGACGAAACGGCGTTGGAGCCGCTGATGATCAATGCGTATAAGGTGTATCCGTACCTGGCGGACGTCCTATCCGGACTCACGTATCCGAGCGAGGAGCCACTGGATGAAGACGAGGCGACGCAGGCCAAGCGCGACTTGTACGCCTTCCTCTTCCATGGACGCTCCAGCACGTGGCCGCATGGCGAAGGTGGCAAGCTCATCCTGACGGCGGAGGACGGAGGCGTTGAGCCGACGTACCCGTACTGCCGCTTACTGCTACGCTTCGACGCCGAGGCCTTCCTGCACGCGCTTGACCTTGCTTTCGAGGATTCATATTTCATCGACGAAGTGAGCGGCGGCGTAAGCCGGCTCATCATCGTCAAGATACTGCTCGAGGTGCTCGCCTCTTCTTCCTCACCATCCGGTCTGCCTCCGGCTGTTCGGACGTTCGTGCATATCTTCATCGCACGAAATGTGCCAAAGTACCCCCAATCTATCCAGATGGTACCGAGCGTCATGCATGATATCCTTGTTGGGCTCACGACCGATCCGGACTGGAGCACACGCGAGGACCGCCAGCTTGCAGCCGAGTACCTTCTTTCGGCGTACACCCCGCACGAGACCGAGCAACTACTGCGGCTGTTCGAGGAGGCGGGGTTCTATCGCATCCTACGCACGTGGCACCGCCACGAGGGACGATGGGCGCCGTTGCTCCTTGCATATTTACATGACCCGGACATACACCCCACCGAGTTGTTTGCGCGCGCAGATGAAATTTTCACCACCGCGGCCCGGCTGCATTCTGGTGTTGTGCCAGACGACCTCCAGGCCACGGTCGCGGCGTCGCTTCCCGACCTTCTGAATGCCAGCGTCATTAACACCGCGCGATTTTTGGATCATCATGCTCCGCAGCTTCACGAGTGTGCGATGGAATCGATGGGATCGGATGCTGATCACAAGCGTTTCGCTTACCTTCGCTCTCTTCTTGGCCCACCGACCACGGATGATGAGGAACAATCGGAATCGGGACCATCGGCGGGAGTGCCACCGCGGCTACGCCAAACTTACGTCGCGTTGTTGTGCAAAGTGGACCCTGCTAGCGTCATTCCGTCTCTGAGGTATCTCCCGGCCGACTTTTTGGAATGGGTGATGCGCTGCGGACGTGTGAGGATGAGGGGGTGTTTGATGCGGTCGTGTGGGGGCTCGATTGGAGAGGCAGCCCTAAGGCGGCGCTTAACAAGGTCGCGTCGTTTGGCAAGCGCTTATCCGCGGCTGTTGGAGAGATCGTCGCTCGAGGGGCACCGGTGGAATCGGAACTGCTGCTGCAGCAACACGTGGATGACCTAGAGGCGATTGGGCGGACGGGCGTGGCCATCTGCGTCGATCGTTCGAGCAAGCAAGCGCAGGCAGCCGCTGCTGCGGAGGACGTCCCGCCGGTCGAAGACTTGTGGTTCCAGCTGTTGCACACGCAGATAAGCACCGTACAAGCTGTGTCAGCCTGCGTCCCAGACAAATCTTCTCCTTCTCTAAATGCCGATGTGGACGAGGAACGTGAGGCCCCAGTAATGCGTGCTTTGATGACGCTACGCTCGCTGGTACAGACGACTTTCTCCTCACTCGTCTCAGCCAGTGCCGCGCGGGGGCGTGGACGCGGCGTCTCCTTCCCACGGCTATTCACGCGGCTTGTCGAGACGACAACGACAACGACGCCGTTGGCTGAAGGCAGGGGGCACGCCGTACACCGAGTTCCGTGCGATATTGACGGGTATGATGGAGGCGTACCGCGCGGAGGGCGACATGCTTGTGATCACGAAGCACCTGCTTGACCGCGACGTTTTCGAGACGATCGAGATGGCTGCGCGGGCGCGTGCTCGTGGATGGGCGCCGCAGGCTGGGACGTGTGCGGGTTGTAGGCTACCGTTGATGCCTCCTGCGAAGCCACTTGGCGGTGGCACTGGCGCTCATACGGGTACGAATGGGGTTGCGCCCTCGAGCAGGAGTGGGAGTAGGCATAAGGGGAAGGGAAAGGGTGCGGTGAGGGGGATGGTCGAGGTCGAGGTTGGGGATGAGGAAGGTGAGGAGCAGTTGAAGAAAATCACGATTATGCGGACTGGGGTTGCATACCATAGTTCTTGTCTACCGTCTTAGGGTCGCTTTATTACTCTCAGCAATGTATACTACTAGATGCATTATTTTTTTGCTTTTTTGTTGGGTAATTTTATCGTTGTTAGGTGGCAGGTCATGTACTGCAATCCCATGAATGATGGAACCCTTAATCCTGTTCTCCTAACGGTCAGTCTCCTGCAGCCCATGCAATGTCTAGCCGCCGAGTGCTAGGTTGCTAGTGTATCTCACCCTCAAGAAAGGAACTGCCTGATCTTCCCCCACGGGAATCCGACTCCTAACCGGCCTCGGGATTGACACGCAGTCATTTCCCCCAAGATTTTACCTTATACCCCTTGAACCAATCGGGGAGATCATACGTGTATGATTTAAGACTTTTAAAAAAGTGTTCAGTGAGCATGCGAAAACTGTACGGTATCGAAGTGTAGCGGAGAATATTTGAAACAGAGGAGAGTCGGACCCATGCAAGCGTGCAAAGTCTTCTATCGCTATTGTAGGTAGTGAACCTAGACCACCAAGATAGACCATGCCATGAAATGAGAGAGGAAATCTGTCGACGACCACACAACTTTTCTGGTTAGACGTAATCATCGATCATCGTGGGGAAATACTGTGTTGAGCGCCGCTAGTGAGCTGTTCTCCTCTGCCCTATCGACTACGAATTCTTCGTCATCCCTTCATGTCTCATCCTCAACATACTGCCTCTTCATCCTCTAACTTCCAACTGATCATCAATAGTGCTTTGGACAGGTAGAAGAAACGCACCAATAATGACCTCCTTGCACATCCACTCGCCGCCCAGCTCCAATCTTGCAATTCTCCTGGTGATATACTTGCCGTCCTTCAGCAGCAAGTCCAGGGGCTAGATCAGTCCCGAAGTAGTGATGAACGGTGGTCAAGATTGCTTGATCCCACCGTTAATGTTCTCTATACTCTGTCTTCGACTCTGGCTGCGGGTGTTGGTCTGGTATGCCTCAAGACATGAGCTTGTCTGAGATCTGCACGCTCATTTTCATATCCATCTGGCAGGTATTTTCGCCCGCGAATGTGATATTTGCGGGGATCGGTGTCCTCCTTTCGGTATGTATCCGTTTTGATAGCTTCGTGTGGGTCGTTCTAACGTCTACACCTCAGACAGCTAAGGATGCTCGGGCAAGCCAAGACGGTCTCATCGACATTTTTGAGCGTGTTGAGATGTTTTTCCGACGTCTCGAGATCTATACAGAAATTCCATCGACTACGGAGATGATGGATATAATCACTCAGATAATGGTCGAGGTTCTTTCCATTCTTGGGCTTGCGACAAAGGAGGTCAAGCAAGGGCGAATGAGTAAGTATTTGCTGTACAAATATGTCAATGTTGGCTGAACGATGATACAGGAAAATATTTGAAGAAGCTGATTGGAAAGACTGAGATCGAAGATGCGCTGAAGAGGCTAGACAAGCTGACACAAGAAGAAGCTCGGGTGGCGGCTGCAGAAAATCTGAAGGCCACACATGCGGTTGACAAAAGGGTGGAGGGAGTCGCGAATGCGGTGGTAGCCATCGACAATAAGGTTGTTAGTGTCGATGATCGAGTGGCTGATGTCGACGATCGAGTGGCCGGTGTCGATGACCGAGTGAAGGTGGTCGACAACAAGGTCATGGAAGTCATCGCTGGTGAGTAGATCATCTTTTAGTCAATCTCCAAAACGATAAATAATCCATGAATCACCCAGACGTGCAACAAACGGCCAACGACGTAGATCAAGTCAAATGTTTGTCATGATCTAACTTCATCAACGCTGACCACCATCGAGCCTTACCCTTCTTTCAGGGAAACAATTGCGGGAAAGCATTCACAAATGGCTATCCCCACCGGACCCCTCGACGAACCACAATATCGCATGTGGTACTTATAACAAGAAAACTGCAACCTGGTTCTTTCAAGGCAGCATCTTTCAGGAGTGGAAGTCAACAGGATCGCTTCTTTGGATCCATGGAAAGCGTTTGTCTCGTCCTCTTTCTAACTTGACCGCTTCTGATAGCAACCTATATCGTAGCTGGCTCTGGCAAAAGCATTATCTGGTTCGTTGGATTTTCAACGGTTCCCATCAGAGATGACTGACATTGCCTGTCAGTTCCACAGTGATTCAAGATATCGAAGCGGTGTGCAAGGCCGGAAATGCGTCGATGGCTTACTTTTATTTTGACTTTCGGGATGCCAACAAACAAACCTTGCGCGACCTAGTCTCTTCCCTTCTCAACCAACTTTCAACTCGCTCGGGTCCTCGTTGCGACATTCTATCGGATCTTTATTCGGCTCATGACGACGGCAAGAATCAACCCAGTGATATCATCTTAGTCGATTGCCTAAAAAAGATGCTCACACTTCCCGATCAATGCCCAACCTACCTGATAATCGACGCGCTCGATGAGTCCCCAAACACGTCTGGGATTCCATCACCTCGCGAAACGGTGCTTCGGCTTCTAAAGGAGCTCGTCAACCTTTCCCTTCCTCATCTTCATATATCTGTCACAAGTCGCCCCGAAATCGATATACGAAATGTCCTCGAATCTTTGACCTCTCGCCTGGTGTCCCTTCACGACCAAAGTGGACAAAAGAAAGATATTGCAGAATATGTTCGGACTATGGTTTACTCTGATTTGGAACAAATCATGAGAAGATGGAGGACGGAGGACAAGGAACTTGTCATCGAGACGCTCTCCGAAAGAGCGGATGGCATGTATGTGAATCGGTTCACGTTTGTGATTGTTGTTGAAATTTTGAAACAGGTTTCGGTGGGTGTTCTGTCAGCTGGAAGCCCTCCGGCACTGTCTCCCACCGAGTGTCCGGCGTACCCTTGACGAATTACCAGAGTCTCTGGACGAGACGTATGAACGCGTACTGAAGGAAATCAAGAAGCCGAATCGGGATCACGCGCGTCGACTATTGCAATGCCTTGTTGCGGCTATTTACCCACTTGATGTGAAGGAACTGGCAGAGGTTCTCGCAATCGACTTTGATGATGCAGAAGGGATCCCAAAGTTGAAACCCAATTGGCGATGGGAGGATGAAGAACAAGCACTTCTGAGCTCATGCTCCAGTTTAATCAGCATTGTCGAAACAGAAGATTCGCGGGTCGTGCAATTCTCGCATTTTTCAGTCAAGGAATTCTTGACTTCGGAACGGCTCAGTGCTTCAAGCGGAGATGTCTCGCGTTATCATGTCGATCTGGAGGCTGCGCATACGATCCTGGAACAAGCTTGCATGAGCGTTTTTCTCCAGGTAGACAATCATGTTGAAGAGAACGGCGTCGAGAAGGGCTCACCCCTGGTTGAATATGCTGCTTTCCATTGGGTGACCCATGCTCAGTTTGGGAGGGTGTCATCGTTCCTACGAAAGGCGATGGAATATCTATTTGATCTGGACAAGCCATATTTTGCGGCTTGGCTCCAATTACAAGTACTTGACATTTACCCCGGTCTCGGCTCGTCCCTTTACGACTTCGCATTCTGGCTGGGCGCAGTAGAGACGGATTCCAGCGCTACTCCTCTATACTACGCAGCGCTGTGTGGATTCAAAGATCTTGTAGAACACCTGGTCGTCAAGTATCCACAGCACGTGAACACGAGGGGTGGCCGCTATCTGACGCCGTTGGTCGCAGCAATGGCCGGAAGGCATTTTCAGATAGTAGAGCTTCTCCATCAGAACGGTGCCGACGTGAATGTCTGCCGCGATGATGGGGAAACTCCATTCTATTCCGCAGCTTCGTGTGGAGATCTCGAGATTGTTCAAATTTTACTCGACTACAAAGTGGATGCCACTGCCCACGGTTCACACGCCTTGTACTGTGTGTCAGCCGGTGCTCTCTTCACACGCACACAGTTCACGTCCCACAACGGCCCTCAATTGTTGCCTGATGTTGCCCGATTATTGCTCAAGCATGGTGCAGACGCAAACGCGCGGACGGATGACGGCTGGACCCCGTTGCACATGACAGCGACTAATGGGACGGTCGAGGTCGCACGCGTGCTGCTCGAACACGGTGCGAATGTAGGTGCGGAGAACGACCAAGGTTGGACCCCGATGCATTATGCAGTGGAATATAGGAAGGCCGAAGTCGTGCCCGTGCTGCTCGAGCATGGTGCAAACGCAGATGCGAAGAACAACATAGGCAAAACTCCGTTGCACCTATTAGCGGGGCAATATGAGATCCTCGAGGTCATATACATGCTTCTCGAGCATGGTGCGAATGTGGACGCGGAGGACAGCGAAGGCAGGACCCCGATGCATTATGCAGCGGAATATAGGAACCTCGAAATGGTGCGCGTGCTGCTCGAGCGTGGTGCAAACGTAGATGCGAAGGACAGCAAAGGCAAAACCCCGTTGCACCTAGCGGCGCGATATGAGAAGGCCATACGTGTGCTTCTCGAACATGGTGCGGATGTAGGTGCGGAGGACAACGAAGGTAGAACCGCGTTCCAGATTGTGTCGCAGAATGGGGATATTGACGAGATTATGAAACGGCTGTCAGAAGACTCGGAACATGGTCCCAAGGACATCTTGTAGTATGATTCCTACAGTACTCTTTGGCGACGAAAGATTGCCTCTCAATCTGTACATATTATCTTGCATATTGTAATACGATATATGTTTACCCCTCCATCGAGCCTGAGAGCAGGTTTGAATCATAGGCGTGTCGCTGACCGTACTGATGGTACTCTTTCAATTCGTTCGTGAGTCCGCCTCTGTCTGCGTCAATGTAGACTCTCTATCCTTACTCTTCTCTCACACACGCATGCGGCTCTTCATCGTCATGCTACTGGCCGCCGCCATCGCAGCACCCCAGCTGCAGACTCTCCACGGGATCGACGTCGCACAACCTCACCCACCCTCACCACCGTCCACAAACTCGCCAGATCAGTCTCCCCTCCCTATGCTCCGCCGCCCTCCTCCGGGTGACAACGCGCCGCACGTAAGAGACATCTCGGCGTATATGTCTGGCGAACTTGAGCAGTTCGCTAAGTACGCTTCGGCTGCGTATCTGTATCTCTGTCTGCGCCCGCTGGGGAATACTCTTGTGCGATCCGTTAGTTGCGCGCGCGCCTCACGTTTGTTGGTTTGTTTGCTCGGTCGCTCGGTCGCTCACTTTGGATGTTTGCTGTGGTTCTCCAATGTACTTACTCGCACATGGTTTGTTTCACTTGACGATCGGCGTCGCGAGATTGTTGTTGCATCTCCCCGAGAAGCCCGGAGCTTGCGGATATGGTCACTGGTAAGTGTTTGGTTTCCCTATTTTGCCTCCTTTCTTCTGTCTGCTGAAGCAGTAGGCCGCCAGCCTTTCTCTTCTTACATGTATTTGTATTTGTATGTGTTTTTCAGATGGCAAACTCGTGTTTTGTGGCATCGAGAAGAACAACACAATAAATCAAAGGTACTTTGGCGCAAGCATGGATGACGCATCTCTTGATGCTATTTTCCCGGGGCGACCACCACCCAAGGTACCCGAGACTTGTCCTCTGCTATCCTTTACATTCTCAATCATCGTGTCTTTACAAGTCACTACAGTATAAACGCAATCCGCCGTGTACTGCCAATGAGCGTATCTCGCCCTCACAACGCCTCATCTCCACGACGAGACTCCCAGTCCTACCGGCTTTACCAAACACGTTTTCATGTCCTGCTGGAATTGATCCACACGTCGTCCAAGAAGCAGCCATTCCACCCAAGATTTCACACACACCCCTCGAACCAATCGGTTCGCATCCTTAGATCCTGCGCGTTATATAAATGCCGGATTGAAAAAAGTTGTAAGCATGCGAAAACTGTACGGCATCGAAATGTGGCAGCAAATTTTCGTGCGCATATTGCGCTATTGGGCGTAATCGCGGCGTTATAGCCTGGCCCGTCGGCGCGTCGGCATTAGAATCGGAGTAGAAAGAAATCGAGTTGGGGCTTCGAGACCCCTTTCTTTTGTGCACACAATAAGAACATGGGCTGCGATACGCCGAACGCACCGACCATGTCCACACCATAGCCAGCTACAGGACTCGGAGGAGTTTGTCTTTTGACACTCGCGACGCAACGACATGGCAAAGTAACACAGACACTGGCCGGATACGGTGAGTGATCTCTATTGCTTCCTTGAACACAGAGATGCTCACTTACCGAACCTAGACCCAGGATAAACCATAGCATCGACGACCACCGTGACGCAGCCTTTCTGGTCAGCAATGATCAATGATCCTGGGAAAATATCCGAACGCCCACGGAGGCCATGTTGCGTCTTAGTGAACTAGTGAGCTTCCCCTCTACGCTGTCGCCTGCGAATCCCTCATCATCCTCTTGTACGAACAACCCATTGCCCCTCCTTTCATGTCTCACTCTCAACCTACTGTCTCCGCCCTCTAACTTCCAACTGATCATCAATAATGCCTTGGACAAATACAAGAAACGCACCAAGAACGACCTCCTTGCACATCCACTCGTCGCCCAGCTCCAATCTTGCAATTCACCCGACGACATTCTCGCCGTCTTTCAGCAGCAAGTCCAGGGGTTAGATCAGGCCCTTGGTAACGATGAACGGTGGTTAAGATGGTTTGAACACACCGTGAATGTTCTCTATACTCGGTCTTCGACTCTCGCTGCGGGTGTTGGTCTGGTATGCCTCAAGCCATGAAGTTGTTTAATATCTGCACCCCCATGTTCATATCTATCCGGCAGGTATTCTCGCTCGCGAATGTGATATTTACGAGGATCGCGTCCTTCTTTCAGTGTGTATCTATTTTGATAGCTTCGTGTGAGCCGTTCTAACGTCTACACCTCAGACAGCTAAGGATGCCCGGGCAAGCCAAGACGGTCTCATCGACATCTTTGAGCGTATTGAGATGATTTTCAGACGTCTCGAGATCTATACAGAAATACCATCGACTATGGAGATGATGAATATAATCATTCAGATAATGGCCGAGGTTGGCAACCTCGGCTCGGCCTCGTTTGTCGCAATCCCAAGAATAGAGAGAACTTCGATCTATTCACTTCTCTCCATTCTTGGGATTGCGACAAAGGAGGTCAAGCAAAGCCGAATGAGTAAGTGTTTCCTATATGAATATGGGAATGTCGACCGAGCAATATACAGAAACATATTTGAAGAAGCTGATCGGAAGGACTGGGATAGAAGATGCGCTGAAGAGCATGGTGCAGACGAAAACGTGCGAATCAATGACGGCCGGACCCCGTTACACGTAGCGGCGTCTTGGGGGAGGGTCGAGGTTGTACGCGTGCTGCTTGAGCATGGTGCGGATGTAGATGCGGAGGACAACGAAGGTAGAACCACGTTTTAGTTTGCGTCGGCGAATGGAAAGGACGAGATTATGAAACTGCTGTCAGTCTGAGTGTCAGAACAAGGTGTCAAGCCGTCAAGGGCGTGTTGCAGTACTGTACTTTTTGGCGACCAAAGATTGCCTCTCGAGCTGTACATATTGTCTTACATGTTGTAATATGCGATGATCGCTCCTCCCTTAAGCCACGGGCATTCCGAGAGCATTCCGAACCACAGGCGTGTCGCCGTGGTCGTACGTAACGACGACAAGCGCGTACTGTAACCACTTCTGAGTCGCGCAATGCTTCGATTCGCTCTGTGAATGTAGAGTCTCTGTCCTTTCTCTTCTAACTCCTCACACATGCGCATCTCCATGGCCATGCCACTGGCCACCGCCATAACACGCCTGAGCTGCAGATCGTCCACGCGATCGACGTCGCTCAATCTCACCCACCATCGTCCATAAACCCGCTAGAGCAGTCTCCCCTCTCAATGCTCTGCCCGCCCTTCTCCGGAGGGCAATGCACACGTGAGAGGCATCTCGGCGGCGCATACATATGGTGAACTTGAGCGGTTCGCCAAGTGCGTTTCGGCTTCGGCTGCGTATCAGTATCTTTGTCTGCGCCCGCTGGGTTTATACACTCGTGCGATCTGTAAGCTGCGCGTGCTTGCTCTCTCATTTAGGACCGTTTGTTGCAGTTCTCCGATGTGCCTATGCATGCACATGAATTCACGGCGACGCGACGCTACGTACCACGCGAGAGAAGCCCATTAGCGACTCAGCAAGTAGCAGGCGCAATGGCTAATCGGTGTCCGTGCTGCCAACTGGCATACTTCGCCCTTTAACTTTACCCGGCCCATCTTCTCCGACAACTGGCCACTCCAGCCGCACCGATTTCGGCCTAATCCCGTGGTACACACGCCGTCCAAAAACCATCGATCTTACCTTATGTCGCATCCATTGAATGTATTACATCAGCTCCAGTAATAATTAATCTAATATGACAATCTACAGGTATAATTACTTTATTATCAACATGAACCACCCCTCCGCGCGCGTCTTGGTACCCATCTTGCACGTTATAAATACAGACTTGATACAGTTGTAAGCACCGAAAACTGTACGGTGTTGAAGCTTGAAGTATTGCAAAGAATTTTGAGACCATACGTGGAGGCTCAGACCCATGCGGGCGTGCAACGTTTTCCCATCTTGCATTCGCTTGCATGGAATTGCGCTATTTGTAGGTAGCTGCGGTGTTACAACAGTCTAACCTACATGAGCTGCTCGTCGTGACGTGAATAAGCAGCGAAGATATCATGGCAAAGTAGCACAGATCATCGGATAAACGTGGTCTCTAGTATATGCTCGCATGGCATCCTCGAACACTGAGAGGCACGCTTACTGAACCTGGACAGCTGGAGTACCGGGACAGCAAATGGGATCATGAGAGACGAAATCTGTTGAGACAGGGACTTGGGAAATGCTCGTACGCCACAGCTGTGTTGCGCTTAGTGAACGTGTGTGAATGGTCTCCTCTGCCCCCATCACCTTCTCTTGTACGAACACACTATTAGCCCTCCCCTTCATGTCTCACACTCAACCTACCGTCTCCTCGTCCTCTAACTTCCAACTGATCATCAATAATGCCTTGGACAAATACAAGAGACGCACCAAAAACGACCTCCTTGCACATCCACTCGCCGCCCAGCTCCAATCCTGTAACTCTCCCGATGACATTCTCGCCGTCCTTCAGCAGCAAGTCCAGGGATTAGGTCGATCCCGAAGTAGTGATGAACGGTGGTCAAGATGGCTTGATCCCACCGTGAATGTTCTCTATGCTCTGTCTTCGACTCTTGCAGCGGGTGTTGGTCTAGTATGCCTCAAATCAGGAAATTTTCTGTGATCAGCACACTCATACTTTCTGGCAGGTATTCTCGCCCGCGAATGTGATATTTGCGGGGATCGGCGTCCTCCTTTCGGTGTGTATCCATTTTGATAGCTACGTTTCGGCCGTTCTAACGCCTACACTCCCAGGCGGCCAAGGATGCTCGGGCAAGCCAAGACGCTCTTATCGACATCTTTGAGCGGATTGAGATGTTTTTCCGGCGTCTCGAGATCTATACAGAACTGCCCTCGACCACGGAGATGATGGATATAATCGTTCAGATAATGGTCGAGGTCCTTGCTATTCTTGGGATCGCAACAAAGGAGATCAAGCAAGGCGGAATGAGTAAGTATTTGCTGTACAAACATAACGAAGTTGACTGGACGATGTACAGAAAAATATATGAAGAAGCTGATCGGAAGGACTGAGATGGAAGATGCGCTGAAGAGGCTAGACAAGCTGACACAAGAAGAAGCTCGGATGGCGGCTGCAGAAAATCTGAAGATCACCCATGCTCTTGATAAGAGAGTCGAAGGAGTCGCGGATACGGTGGTAGCCATCGACAATAGGGTGGCTGGTGTCGATGACCGAGTGGCTCATGTCGACGATCGAGTGGTCCATGTAGATGACCGAGTGGCCAGCGTCAATGATAGAGTGGTCATTGTCGATAACAAGGTCATGGAAGTCATCGCCGGTGTGTAATTCTTCAGTCAATCTACAAACGATACATAACCTCTGAACCGCTTAGATGGAAAGGAAGTAAAGGCATCCATGCAACAAACTGCCAATGACGTAGATAACGTGAAACGTTCGTCATCTACTGACCTCAATGTTGATAGCGCTGATATACCCTTCCCGATCCTTTAAGGGAAACAATTGCGGGAAAGCATTCACAAATGGCTATCCCCACCGGAGCCTTCGACGAATCACAATATCGCATGTAGTACTCATAACAAGAAAGCTGCAACCTGGTTTTTCGAAGGCAGCATCTTTCAGGAGTGGAAGTCAACAGGATCACTTCTTTGGATCCACGGAAAGCGTTTGTCTCGTCCTCTTTCCAACTTGACCGCGTCTGATACCATCTTGTATTATAGCTGGCTCGGGCAAAAGCGTTATTTGGTTCGTGGATTTTAACTAGCTCCCGTTAGAGATGACCGACATTTGCTGTCAGTTCCACGGTGATCCAAGATATCGAAGCGGTGTGCAAGGCCGGAAATGCGTCTATGGCTTATTTTTATTTTGACTTTCGGGATGCCAACAAACAAACCTTGCGCGACCTAGTGTCTTCCCTTCTTAACCAACTTTCAACTCGCTCGGGTCCTCGTTGCGATATTCTATCGGATCTTTATTCAGCTCATGACGACGGCAAGAAACAGCCTAGTGATATCATCTTAGTCGATTGCCTAAAAAAGATGCTCACCCTTCCTGATCAACGTCCAACCTACCTGATAATTGACGCGCTCGACGAGTCTCCAAATACGTCTGGGATCCCATCACCTCGCGAAACGGCGCTTCGGCTCCTGAAACAGCTTGTCGACCTTTCCCTTCCTCATCTTCATATATGTGTCACGAGTCGCCCAGAAGTTGATATACGAAATATCCTTGAACCTTTGACCTCTCGCCGAGTATCGCTTCATGACCAAACTGGACAAAGGAAAGATATTGCGGATTATGTTCGGTCTATGGTTTACTCTGATTTGGAACAAATCATGAGAAGATGGAGGATGGAGGACAAGGAACTTGTCATTGAGACGCTCTCCGAAAGAGCGGATGGCATGTAAGTGAATCACTCTGCGCTTGTGGTCCTTATTCAAAATTTCAAACAGGTTTCGGTGGGTGTTCTGTCAGCTGGAAGCCCTCCGGCACTGTCTCCCACCGAGTGTCCGGCGTACCCTTGACGAATTACCAGAGTCTCTAGACGAGACGTATGAACGCGTACTGAAGGAAATCAAGAAGCCGAATCGAGATCACGCGCGTCGACTATTGCAATGCCTTGTTGCGGCCATTCGACCTCTTGATGTGAAGGAGCTCGCTGAGGTCCTCGCGGTCGACTTCGATGATTTGGAGGGGATCCCAAAGTTGAAGCCCACTTGGCGGTGGGAGGATGAAGAACAAGCACTTCTGAGCTCGTGCTCCAGTTTAATCAGCATCGTCGAGACACAGGAGTCGCGGGTCGTACAATTCTCGCATTTTTCGGTCAAAGAATTTTTGACCTCGGAAAGGCTCGCTACTTCAAGCGGAAATGTCTCGCGTTATCATGTCGATCTCGAGCCTGCGCATACGATCCTGGCACAAGCTTGCATGGGCGTTTTTCTCCAGGCAGACGATCATGTTGAAGAGAACGGCGTCGGGACGAGCTCACCCCTGGCCGAGTATGCTGCCCTCTACTGGGTGACCCATGCTCAGTTCAAGAGGGTGACGTCGTTCCTACAAAAAGCGTTGGAGGAACTGTTTGACCTGGATAAACCATATTTTGAGGCTTGGCTCCGATTATACGACATTGACACCCATCCGACCCATCCCAACCACCCGTTATCATCCCTTGTCCAGTTCATAGCCGATCCGAAATCCAGCGCCACTCCCCTATACTACGCGGCGCTGTGTGGATTTAAAGATCTTGTAGAACACCTGGCCGTCAAGTATCCACAGGATGTGAACACCAGGGGTGGCTACTATCTGACGCCGTTTGTCGCAGCAATGGCAGGAAGGCATTTTCAGATAGTGGAGCATCTCCGTCAGAATGGTGCAGACGTGAATGTCCGTCACGATGATGGGGAAGCTCCACTCCTTTCTGCAGCTTGGTTCGGAGATCTCGAGATTGTTCAAGCATTACTCGACTACGGAGTAGATGTCAATGCCCGGGGTTTCGACGGCTGGACTCCGATGCACTGTGTGTTGAGCAGTGGCCCCTTCTCAGCTACGCCCCACTATGGCCCTCAATTGTTGCCTGATGTTGCCCGATTATTGCTTGAACACGGTGCAGACGTGAACGCGCGGATGGATGACGGCCGGACCCCGTTGCACGTAGCGGCAAAAGGTTATCGTTACGAGGAGGATTCTTGGAAGGTCGAGATTGTACGCATGCTGCTCGAGCATGGTGCAGATGTAGATGTGGAGGACAACAAAGGAAGAAATGCGTTTCAGATTGCGTCGGCGAAGGGAAAGATCGAGATTATGAACCTGCTGTCGGAATATGGTGCCAAGGGCGTGTTGTGGCATGATCCCTATAGTGCTGGTAGTCTTGGCGAGAACAGATCGCCTCTCAATCTGTGACATATTTTCTTACATTGATACGATAAAATGTTCGGGCATTCTGACCGAACCATGGGCGTCTCGCCAACTCGCTTCAAGTAACGACTGACAACAACTTTCGTGCAGTAACTCTGCAGTTCAGTACTTTCTGTATAGTACATCTGCGTGAATGTCGAGTCCCCGTCCTTGCTTTTCTCTCTCCTCACCCATGCGCCTCTCAATCGCAGCGTTCCAGCTACAGATCCTACACACGATCGACGTCGCTCTCGCTCTCGCTCAACCTCACCCACCACCCTCCATAAACACGCCATAACAGTCTCGCCTGTCAATGCTCCGCCGCCTTCCTCCAGAGGACAATGCGCACGTGAGAGGCGTCTCTCCGTATGAATATGACCAACTTGGGCGTTCGCTAAGTACAGTACGCTTCGGCTGCGTATCAATATCTTTTTTCGCGTCCGTTGGGCAATACTGCAGCGGCAGTTCGGTTGTTCACTGGTGCGTTACCCACACGTGAGCGAGCCGACGACAAGCGTCAGAAAAATAACCCCGACTATCGCGCATACAACGAACGGGGCATACTCATAGTATGCGGACGCAACCGCCGAAATCGCCCTTAGCATGTGTACTTACTGTATAAGAGCGAAATCTTCCTTATCGTAAGCGCTCACTCAAGTAGCTTGCGTGTCGTGGCTGTTTTTGATTAAAGCGCGTACGTTGCAGGGCTAAGATGAAGTACAGGTGCACACGCTGCTCACCGGAGCCGACCACATCCTTTCTGTCGAAAGCGGCAAGTTTTCGAGCGTAATTGAACTCACGCGGTCATATTGCCTCGGCACTGTTCCCGGCAACAAGAAGGGTCTGCCCGATGACCCGCTAGAGCTGAAGAAGGTCGCTAGCGGAAAGATGCGCGAGTTGATGGTCGCGTCGACGCGTTCTCGGAAGAACACATGACGGACACCGGTTCTCGCATTCTTGACCTTGATTTCGAGGATTCATATTTCATCGACGAAGTGAGTGTCGGCGCAAGCCGGCTCATCATCGTCTTGATACTGCTCAAAGTGCTCGCCACTTCTCCTTCCTCGTCGTCGTCGTCTTCTTCACCACCCGATTTGCCGCCAGCAATTTGGAGATTTTGGACGCTCATGGACCCTAAACCTGTGCTTTACAAGGTCGCGTCGTTTGGCAAGTGCTTATCCGCGGTTGTTGGAGAGCTCGTCGCTCGAGGGTACTGGCGGAATCGGAAAGCAGCTGCAACGACACGTGAAGAATCTGGAAGCGATTTGGAGGGTGAGCGTGACGATCTGCGTTGAGCGTTCGAGCAAGCAAGTGCAGTGCAAGCAGCAGCAGCAGAGGACGTCCCCCAGGTCGAAGATTTGTGGTTTCCAGCTGTTGCACATGCAAATAAGCACCGCGGAGGCTGTCTCTGCCTGTTGCGTCCCAGACAAACTTTCCCCTTCCATAAACGCCGATGTGGACGAGGACCGCGAGGAGACCTCAGTGATGCGCGCTCTGATAACGCTACGCTCGCTAGTACAGACGACTTTCCCCTTTACTCGTCTCAGCTAATGCCGTGCGGGGGCGTGGACGTGGCGTCTCCTCTCCATGGTTATTCACATGGCTGGTTGAGACGATGACGACGACAACGTCGTTGGCTGAAGGTCAGGCGCACGCTGTACACCTAGTCCCGTGCGATATTGACGAGGGTGGTGGAGGCGTACCGCGCTGAGGGCGACATGCTTGTGATCACGAAGTACCTGCTTGACCGCAATGTTTTCAAGACGATCGAGGTCGCAGCGCGTGCGCGTGCTCGTAGATGGGCCGCGGGTTGGGACGTGTGCAGGGTGTCGGCTGCTGCTGATGCCTCCTACGAAGCAACTTGGCGCTGGCACTGTTCCTCACGCGGGTGTGGGTGCAAGTGCGGCTAGGAGTTGGGGTAGAAAAGGATGCGGTGAAGGAGGTGGGGGACAAGGTAGTTGAGGTGCAGTTGAGGAAAATTGCGATTTTGCGGACTGGGGTTGCATACCCTGGTTCTCGTCCACAACCATCTTAGGTCACCTTACTCTCAGCAATGTATACCACTAGATGCTTTATTTTTTGCTTTTGTCGTCATTATATGTACTGCAATCCCCATGCCTCTGCGGCCAACTTGGATCACAGGTACTAGAGGCCACATCGTCTAGAAAGGACCGAAACCAGCTATCCAAAGTCATTGTAGGTTCCGTCGGCTTTTGAAAGCTCTACAGTACGCTACAGCGCGACAGATGGCCACCAGCCATCGGCGACGCGACTTGGTACTATCATAGCTAGTAGAGAGGCAAACGGATGGTTAATTCGCCTTCACGAACCTCCCAGAACCTCACAGGCCTCACATCTAGGAGGTTCCCCCCGTTCGTAACCCGCCCGGTAATCCGAGTTACCCGACCCCTCACCGGCCTCACCAGCCACGCTTTCAGACGAGTATATCATACGGTTTCGCCCCAATCCCCACGACCTGTCCAAGAACCAGCCTTTTCAACTCATATCACATGCTTCGGATCGATTGGGGTGTACCACCGCCTCGTGCGCGTCTTTGTACCTTGTACTTTCATACTGTAATATCTTGCATGCCATAAATGCAGATTTTAAAAAATGTAATCATGTGGAAACTGTACTGTACTGAAGTACGGGCGAGAACATTGAAACTACAGCAGAAGAGAGTCGCGCAAAGATTTCCACCTTCCTGTGTTCGCTTGCATGGAATTGCGCTATTGAGGGTAGCTGAGGCATTGCAATAGTCTGATATGGATAAATGTTCACGACGCAGCGAAGACATCGCGAAAGCAGTCGGATAAACGTGGTCTCATTATCCACCAGGACAGTGGAGACTTGACCATGGCACGAAATGAGAGAGACGAAATATCGTCAACCACGCGTGGGAAATATTTGTACGCCCAGCATTTGAACTGTTCTTCTTTGCCCTATCGCCTACGAATCCTCATCATCCTCTCTGTACGAACAATCCATCGCCTTCCCCTTCATGTCTCACACTCAACCTACCGTCTCCTCGTCCTCTAACTTCCGACTGATCATCAATAATGCCTTAGATAAATACAAGAGACGCACCAATAACGACCTCCTTGCACATCCACTCGCCGTCCAGCTCCAATCATGCAATTCGCCCAGTGACATTCTTGTCGTCCTTCAGCAAGCCCAGGGGCTAGATCAGTCCCGAAGTACTGACGAACGGTGGTCAAGATGGCTCAATCCCACAGTGAATGTTCTCTATACTCTGTCTTCGACTCTTGCAGCGGGTGTTGGTCTAGTATGCCTCAATACAGGAAAAATTCTGTGATCAGCACACTCATACTTTCTGGCAGGTATTTTCGCCCGCGAATGTGATATTTGCAGGGATCGGCGTCCTCCTTTCGGTGTGTATCCATTTTGATAGCTACGTTCGGCCGTTCTAACACCTACACTCTCAGGCGGCCAAGGATGCTCGGGCAAGCCAAGACGCTCTTATCGACATCTTTGACCGGATTGAGATGTTTTTCCGGCGTCTCGAGGTCTATACAGAACTGCCGTCGACCACGGAGATGATGGATATAATCGTTCAGATAATGGTCGAGGTCCTCGCTATTCTTGGGATTGCAACAAAGGAGATTAAACAAGGGCGAATAAGTAAATATTTGCTTTACAAATATAACAATGTTGACTGAACGATGTACAGAAAAGTATTTGAAGAAGCTGATAGGAAGGACTGAGATTGAAGACGCGCTGAAGAGGCTAGACAAGCTGACACAAGAAGAAGCTCGGATGGCGGCTGCAGAAAATCTGAAGGCCACACATGCTGTTGACAAGAGAGTGGAGGGAGTTGCGGATACGGTGGTAGCCATCGACAACAGGGTGGCTGGCGTCGATAACCGAGTGGCTGGCGTCGATGATCGAGTGACCCACGTTGACAACCGAGTGGCCCATGTCCATGATCGAGTGGCCGGTGTTGATGATCGAGTGGCGAGCGTCAATGATAAGGTGGTCACGGTTGACGAAAGACTGAAGGTGGTCGACAACAAGGTCACGGAAGTCTTCGCCGGTGTGTAAACCATCTTTAGTCAATCCTCAAAACGATACATAATCCATGAATCAATCAGACGTGCGACAAACTGCCAATGACGTAGATGAAGTAAAGGCATCCACGCAGCAAACTGCCAATGATGTAGATGACGTGAAACGTTAGTTATCGTCATCTACTGACCTCATCAGTGCGACTATTGCCCCTTACCCATTCTTTCAGAGAAACAACTGCGGGAAAGCGTTCACAAATGGCTCTCCCCGCCGGACCCTTCGATAAACCACAACATCGCATGTGGTATTCATAACAAGAAACCAGCAACCTGGTTCTTTCAAGGTAGCATCTTTCAGGAGTGGAAATCAACAGGATCGCTTCTTTGGATCCACGGAAAGCGTTTGTCCCGTCCTCTTTCCAACTTGTTCGCCTCTGATAGCACCTCTTATTGTAGCTGGCTCTGGAAAAAGCATTATCTGGTGCGTGGAGTTTTAATGGTTCCCGTCAAATATAACAATGACTGACGTTTCCTTTCAGTTCTACGGTGATCCAAGATATCGAAGCGATGTGTGAGGCCGGAAATGCGTCGATGGCTTATTTTTATTTCGACTTTCGGGATGCCAACAAACAAACCTTGCGCGACCTAGTCCCATCCCTTCTCAACCAACTTTCAACTCGCTCAGGTCCTCGTTGTGACCTTCTATCAGATCTTTATTCGGCTCATGACGAAGGCAAGAAACAGCCTAGTGATATCATCTAGTCGATTGCCTAAAAAAGATGCTCGCCCTTCCTAATCAACGTCCAACGTACTTGATCATTGACGCGCTCGATGAGTCTCCAAATACCTCTGGGATCCCATCACCTCGCGAAACGGTGCTTCGGCTTCTAAACGAGCTCGTCGACCTTTCCCTTCCGAATCTTCGTATATGTGTCACGAGTCGCCCCGAAATCGATATACGAAATGTTCTCGAATCTCTGACCTATCGCCGTGTGTCCCTTCATGACCAAAGTGGGCAAAGGAAAGATATTGCAGACTATGTTCGGACTATGGTCTATTCGGATTTGGAACCGATCATGAGAAGATGGAGGATGGAGGACAAGGAACTTGTGGTTGAGACGCTCGCCGAAAGAGCGGATGGCATGTATGTGAATTGGTTTACGCTTGTGATGGTTGTTGAAATTTTGAAACAGGTTTCGGTGGGTGTTCTGTCAGCTGGATGTTCTCCGGCATTGTCTTCCACCGAGTGTCCGGCGTACCCTCGACGAATTGCCAGAGTCTCTTGACGAGACGTATGAGCGTGTACTGAAGGAAATCAAGAAGCCGAATCGAGATCACGCGCGTCGACTATTGCAATGCCTTGTTGCAGCCATTCGACCACTTGATGTGAAGGAGCTCGCTGAGGTCCTCGCGGTCGACTTCGATGATTCGGAAGGGATCCCGAAGTTGAAACCCAATTGGCGATGGGAGGATGAAGAACAAGCACTTCTGAGCTCGTGCTCCAGTTTAATCACCATTGTCGAGACAGAGTATTCGCGGGTTGTTCAATTCTCACATTTTTCGGTCAAAGAATTCTTGACCTCGGAACGGCTCGCTACTTCAAATGGAGATGTCTCGCGTTATCATATCGATCTGGAGCATGCGCATACGATCCTGGCACAAGCTTGCATGAGCGTTTTGCTCCAGGCAGACAATCATGTTGAAGAGAACGGCGTCGAGAAGAATTCGCCCCTGGCTAAATATGCTGCTCTCTACTGGGTAACCCATGCCCAGTTTGAGAGGGCGTCGTCATTCCTACGAAAGGCGATGGAATATCTATTCGATCTGGAAAGGCCATATTTTGGGGCTTGGCTCGAATTGCATGACATTGATACCCATCCCAAGTTCGACTCATCATCACCCCTTTTCTACGTCGTAGTCTCTACGAAATCCAGCGCTACTCCTCTATACTACGCAGCGCTGTGTGGATTCAAAGATCTTGTAGAGCACCTGGTCGTCAAGTATCCACAGCATGTGAACACCAAGGGTGGCCACTATCTGACGCCGTTTGTTGCAGCAATGGCCGGAAGGCATTTTCAAATAGTAGAGCTTCTCCGTCAGAATGGTGCCGACGTGAATGTCCGCCGTGATGATGGAGAAGCTCCACTCCTTTCTGCAGCTTCGTTTGGAGATCTCGAGATTGTTCAAGCTTTACTCGACTACAAAGTAGATGTCAATGCCCGGGGGGGTTCAACAACTGGAGTCCGGTGCACTGTGCGTCATTCGGTAACCCCTTCTCAGCCACGTCCCATAGTGGCCCTCAATTGTTACCTGATGTTGCTCGATTATTGCTTGAGCATGGTGCAGACGTAAACGTGCAGGACAATAACGGTGCGACCCCGTTGCACGTATCGGCGGAAGTTGGGACGGTCGAGGTCGCACGCGTGCTGCTCGAGTATGGTGCGAATGTAGGTGCGGAGGACAAGAAAGGCAGAACCCCATTGCACGAAACAGCGGGCGATCAGACTTACGGGGTAGATTATGGAAGGGTCGAGGTCGCACGCGTGCTGCTCGAGCATGGTGCGAATGTAGGCTGCGAAGGGACAGACAAAGGCAAGACCCCGATGCACTATGGCAGGCAGATTTTGGGAGGGTCGAAGTCCTACGCGTGCTTCTCGAGCATGGTGCGGATGTGGGTGCGGATGACAACGAAGGCAAAACCGCGTTCCAGATTGCGTTGGCAAATGGAAATGACGAGATTGTGAAACTTCTGTCAGAATATGGTGGCAAGTAGCAAGATCCGAGCAAAGATTGCTTCTCAATCTTTACATGCTTACATGTAATATATAGATGTTCGTCCCTCCACCAAGCCTGGGCATTCCGAGAGCATGTCCTTGCATGTCCGAATGATAGGCGTGTCGCCGTGTCCTACTGTAAGCCGTCGGACTGACGTAATGAGTCTCGTGACCTGTATGTCGCTTTGCGTTACTGTAGTGACCTGTCCTTTCAGCGCTGCGCTGTATCTTTCTCTCTCACCCATGCACCTCTCCATCGCCATACTGGCCCCCGCCATTGCAGCGCCCCAGCTGCACAACCTCGCCACCCCACGCCGATCCACAAACCCGCAAGAGCAGTCTTCCCTGTCGATACTCCGCCGCCCTCCTCCGGAGGACAACGCGCACGTGATAGACGTCTCGGGCATACGTATGGCGAACTTGAGCGGTTCGCAAGTACGCTTCAGCTGCGTATCAGTATCTTGGTCACCGCCAGATGGGCAATACGCTCGTGCGATCCTAAGTTGCGCGCGCGTCTCACGTTTGTTGTTTGATTTGCTCATTACCTTACTTGGGATTTTGCTGTAGTTCTCCAATCTCATGGGTTCGTGCGCGTGCCGTTCGGCGGCGCGAGATTGTTGTTGCATATTGGGAGTGTCCGAGCTTGTGGATATGGTCACTGGTAAGTTGATTTTCTTATTTTGCCTGCTTTTTCTGTTTGCTGTACAGTATAAGCAGCAGGCATTTCTCTCCTTAGCTCGCTTACGTGTATTTGTATGTGCTTTTCAGACGGCAAACTCGTGCTTATCACACCCGTATCGTATGGCATCGAGAAGAACAACACGACATTGGGCATCCCTGGTCCTCGGTTCGTACAACACTGTGCGCGCCGTCGTGGTACACGTCGTGCGCCAAACTGTGCTATCGTAATCACAGGTAGCCATGTTTGTGTTTTTCTCTGTGCCCTGGTTCATGAATGGTGTAGGACGCTTGTTGGATGGCGCGTTCGCGTCCATCGCTGCCTTTCCGTCAAACCAAATATCCTGTCAGCGGCAGCTCGGTTGTTCCCTACAGTATGGTGCGCTGTCCACGTGGGCCGACGGCGAAAGTCAGGATAGTAACCCGTATTTTGTTCATCTTGCAGGCCGGCCACGTACTGGGGACATGGCGTATGTAGATCGCGTCGAGGTAATCGTCGGTCGTGGCAACATGTTTTGCCGATTATCGCGCATACAACGAACGGCACGCTGCTCACCTGGGCTCCGGAAGCAAGAATGATTTCCTGAACCCGCTTGAGCTGAAGAAAGTCTGGTGGAACGATGCGCGAGTTGAGTCCTCGTCGACGCGTTCTCGGAAGAACGCATGACAGATGAAACGCGCAATTCTCTGGATGGGCGTGGTGTCGACCGCACATCGTTGTTCGAAATTGGTAGCAACGTTCATCGCGCTCGGCGACCTCGAGTTCCTCTTTGGAGACCTCTTCCAGACGTACGATGTTGGATTGGACCCAGATACCTCAAACAGTTCGAGACATTTGTACTCGACCATAACGTCCGCCCAGTCGACTGCATCGCACAGCATTTGATCGTGTTACATTCTGCCAATGGGCGGCCTGATCGTGCTGAACGCGTCGTCTGGGATATTGACATAGCCTGTCTCGACATTGACCAAGTACCTGTATGACGCCCTGTTCCATAAACGCCGATGTGGACGGGGACCGCGAGGAGGCCACTGCGCGCTTTGATGACGCTACGCTCGCTAGTACAGACGACTTTCTCTTCACTCGTGTCAGCTAGTGCCATGCGAGGGCGTGGACGCGGCGTCTCCTTTCCACGGTTATTCACACGGCTTATTGAGACGACGACAACATCGTTGGCTGGAGGACAGGAGGCATGCCTTACACCGAGTTCCGTGTGATATTGACGGGGATGATGGGACGTGTGCGGGCTGTGGGCTGTTACTGATGTCTCCCGCGAGCAACTGGCACTCGCGCTGTCTCTCACGCGGGTGCGGGTGCGGCTGTAGCCGCGGGCAGGAGTGAGATAGGAGTAAGGGATGAGGAAGATGAGGTGCAGTTGAGGAAAATGCGGGGACTGGGGTCAGCTTTACTCTCAGCAATGTATACTACTAGATGCAATGCTTTTGTTGGGCAATCTAACCGTCGTTATATAGCACATCATGTACTGCAATGCCCGGGCCTCGGTGGCCTTACTGTACTAGGTACTTGGCGCAAGCATGGATAACGCATCATGGCAAATCACACCGCTTTCCTAGCTCGTACAGTCTCGATAGAAGCTCGTGCGATCACCACCAACTATCCGAAGTCGCTGTTGGTAGGTTCCATCAGCCAAAAGCCTTCTAGCCTGATCCCTGCGGCGCCTCAAAACAATCGCAGCCGAGGGTCTGAGATCTGAGACCGTGCGACGGGTGACAACCCTGTTTCGGAATCGGAAGCCCAGCATCACTCGCGTGAGAGAAGGCCATCAGCGACTCACCGAGTGGCAAACCCCAGGGCTATTAACCGGCGTACCTCACCTTCATGGACCTCCCAAAATGTCCTGGATGGGAGGCCCCCCCGTTCTTGCAAGATATCCGTAACCTTACCTGCCGCATCAAGTCCCGCATCTTCTGCACGGTAATCCGGCTCCTCACCGGCCTCACCGGCTATACCTTCACGGGCAAGTATACCGCCCTGTTTCGGCCCATGACTCACACCACATACGCATACCTCCATAAATCGGGGTGCATCACCGCCTCGCGCGCGTCTTTGTTCCTACATACATGTTGCGCGTGAGATTGCCAAAAAGAATAAATGTATGCACGCGAAACCTGAACTGTTTTGAAGTGCGACAGGGAGTCTTTGGAACCAAAGGCAAAGGCAGAGAGCTTGGCAAAGTCACTGGAAGACCCGTGTGAGAGTGGGTTTCATCTTGTGTTCCCTTGCAAGGAATTGCCCTACTGTAGGTAGCTGCAGTGTCCTGACGTAGCGAAGACCAGGCAAAGTAGCACAAATCGGATAAACATGATCTCTATATCCTCGAGCGAGCACAGAGATGCTTGCTGAATCTATCATAGACCACCACGACAGCAGAAAATAGATCATGGATTCATGGCACGAAATGAGAGACCAAATCTGTTGACATGATCCTGGGAAATACCCGAACGCCGAGAGAGGCAGTGTTGCACTGTTCGGCCTGTTCCCCTCTGCCCTATCGCCTACGAATCCCTCACCATCCTCTATTGTACGAACAGTCTATTGACTCTCCCTTTCATGTCTCACTCTCAACCTACTGCCTCTTCTTCTTCTAACTTCCAACTGATCATCAATAATGCCTTCGACAAATACAGGAAACGCACCAAGCACGACCTCCTTGCACATCCACTCGCTGCCCAGCTCCAAACTTGCAATTCTCCCAGTGATATTCTCGCAGTCCTTCAGCAGCAAGTCCAGGGGCTGGATCAGGCCCTTAGTGGCGATGAACGGTGGTCAAGATGGCTTGATCCCACCGTGAATGTTCTCTATACTCTGTCTTCGACTCTTGCAGCTGGTGTTGGTACGGTATGCCTCCAGACATGAGCTTGTCTAAGATCTGCATGCTCATGTTCATATTCATCTTGCAGGTATTTTCGCCTGCGAATGCGATATTTGCGGGGATCGGCATCCTCCTTTCGGTGTGTATCTGTTTTAATAGCTTCGTGTGGTCCGTTCTAACGTCTACACCTCTCAGGCAGCTAAGGATGCTCGAGCGAGCCAAGACGCTCTTATCGACATCTTTGAGCGGATTGAGATGTTTTTCCGGCGTCTCGAGATCTATACAGAACTGCCGTCGACTACGGAGATGATGGATATAATCATTCAGATAATGGTCGAGGTACTCTCTATTCTTGGGGTCGCGACAAGGGAGATTAAACAAGGGCGAATGAGTAAGTATTTGCTGTACTAACATAACAATGTTGACCTAACGATGTGCAGAAAAGTATTTAAAGAAGCTGATAGGAAGGACTGAGATAGAGGACGCGCTAAAGAGGCTAGACAAGCTGACACAAGAAGAAGCTCGGATGGCGGCTGCAGCAAATCTGAAGGTGACACATGCTGTTGACAAGAGAGTGGAGGGAGTCGCGGATACGGTGGAAGCCATCGACAATAGGGTGGTCACCGTTGATGACAGGGTAAAGGTGGTCGATAACAAGGTCATGGAAGTCATCGCTGGTGCGTATATCATTTCTAGTCTCCGAAACGATACATTAACTGAACTTCTCAGACGGAAAGGAAATAAAGGCATCCGCGCAACAAACTGCCAATAACGTGGATGACGTGAAACGTTTGTCATCTACGGACCTTATCAGTGCTGGCTATGGACCCTTGACCATCCTTTCATCCTTTCAGGGAAACAATTGCGGGAAAGCATTCACAAATGGCTCTCCCCACCAGACCCTTCGACAAACCACAACATCGCGTGTGGTACTTATAACAAGAAAACGGCAAGCTGGTTCTTTCAAAGCAGCATCTTTCAGGAGTGGAAGTCTACAGGATCGCTTCTTTGGATCCACGGAAAGCGTTTGTCCCGTCCTCTTTCCAACTTGTCCGCCTCTGATACCATCTCTTATTGTAGCTGGCTCTGGCAAAAGCATTATCTGGTGCGTGGATTTTTAATGGCTCCCGTCAAAAATATCAATAACTGACGTTCTTCCCGTCAGTTCTACGGTGATCCAAGATATCGAAGCGATGTGCGAGGCCGGAAATGCGTCGATGGCTTATTTTTATTTCGACTTTCGGGATGCCAACAAACAAGGCTTGCGCGACCTAGTCCCATCCCTTCTCAACCAACTTTCAACTTGCTCAGGTCCTCGTTGCGACCTTCTATCGGATCTTTATTCGGCTCACGACGAAGGCAGAAAACAGCCTAGTGATATCATTCTAGTCGATTGCCTAAAAAAGATGCTCACATTTCCTAATCAACGTCCAACCTACTTGATCATCGACGCGCTCGATGAGTCTCCAAATACGTCTGGGATCCCATCACCTCGCGAAGCGGTGCTTCGGCTTCTAAAGGAGCTCGTCGACCTTTTCCTTCCACATCTTCATATATGTGTCACGAGTCGCCCCGAAATCGATATACGAAATGTTCTCGAATCTTTGACCTCTCACCGAGTGTCCCTTCATGACCAAAGCGGACAAAAGAAAGATATTGCGGACTATGTTCGGACTATGGTTTACTCGGATTTGGAACAAATCATGAGAAGATGGCGGGTGGAGGACAAGGAACTTGTGATTGAGACGCTCTCCGAAAGAGCGGATGGCATGTGAGTGAATTGGTTTACGCTTGTGGTCGTTTTTGAAATTTTGAAACAGGTTCCGGTGGGTGTTCTGTCAGCTGGAAGCCCTCCGACATTGTCTCCCACCAAGTGTCCGGCGTACCCTCGACGAATTACCAGAGTCTCTAGACGAGACGTATGAACGCGTACTGAAGGAAATCAAGAAGCCGAATCGAGATCATGCGCGTCGACTATTGCAATGCCTTGTTGCAGCCATTCGACCACTTGATGTGAAGGAACTGGCAGAGGTTCTCGCAGTCGACTTTGATGATGCAGAAGGGGTCCCAAAGTTGAAACCCAATTGGCGATGGGAGGATGAAGAACAAGCACTTCTGAGCTCATGCTCCAGTTTAATCAGCATTGTCGAAGCAGAAGATTCGCGGGTCGTGCAATTCTCGCATTTTTCAGTCAAGGAATTCTTGACTTCGGAACGGCTCACTGCTTCAAGCGGAGATGTCTCGCGTTATCATGTCGATCTGGAGCCTGCGCATACAATCCTGGCACAAGCTTGCATGGGCGTTTTTCTCCAGGCAGACAATCATGAAGAGAATGGCGTCGAGAAGCGCTCACCCCTGGCTGAATATGCTGCTCGACACTGGGTGACCCATGCTCAGTTTGAGAGGGTGTCGTCTTTCCTGCGAAAGGCGATGGAATATCTATTTGATGTGGATAAGCCATATTTTGCGGCTTGGCTCGAATTACATGACAGGGACACCCATCCCATCTTCGACTCATCATCGCCTTTTTACCTCTTCGCAGTCGGCTTCAAATCCAGCGCTACTCCCCTATACTACGCGGCGCTGTGTGGATTAAAAGATCTTGTAGAAGACCTGGTCGTCAAGCATCCACAGGATGTGAACACGAGGGGTGGCTACTATCTGACGCCGTTGGTCGCAGCAATGGCGGGAAGGCATTTTCAGATAGTAGAGCATCTCCGTCTGAACGGTGCGGACGTGAATGTCTGCCGCGATGATGGGAATGCTCCGCTTCTTTCTGCAGCTTGGTTTGGAGATCTCGAGATTGTTCAAGCATTACTCGAGTACAAAGTAGATGTCAATGCCCGGGATGATGACAGCTGGACTCCGATGCACTATGTGTCCAACGGTACTCGCTTCCCAGCCACACCCCACAATGGCCCTCAATTTTTGCCTGTTGTCACTCGATTATTGCTTGAGCATGGTGCAGACGTAAACGCGCGGACAGATGACGGCCGGACCCCGTTGCACGTTGCAGCGAATCGTGGGAGGGTCGAGGTCGTACGCGTGCTGCTCGAGTATGGTGCGAATGTAGGTGCGAAGGACAACGAAGGCAGAACCGCTTTCCAGATTGCGTCGGCAGGTAGAAATGACGAGATCATGAAGCTGCTGTCAGAAGACTCAGAACATGGCAAGGGCATAGTTTAGCAAGATCCTACAGTACTCGGGCCTAGTGGTCTTTGGCGAGCAAAGATTTCTTTTCAATATAATATCTCAATCTTTACATATTGTCTTGCACATTGTAATAGGATAGATGTTCAACGTTCAACGTTCAACGTTCATCGATCATCGATCATCCCTCCATCAAGCATCGGGCATTCCGAGAGCATGTCCGAATTATAGGCGTGTCGCCGCGTCCGAAGTCCGAAAGCGCTTACGTCAACACTTGTCATGTCGATTCGCTCTAGAGGCCGCCTCCGTCTGCGAATGTAGAGTCTCTGTCCTTACTCTTCTCTCTCTCACCCATGCGCCTCCCCATCGCAGCGCTCCAGCTACAGACCCTCCACGCGATCGACGTCGCACAACCACCGTCCACAAACCCGCAAGAGCAGTCTCCCCTGTCGATGCTCCGCCGCCCGGAGGGGACAACGCGCACGTGAGACACGTCTCTACGCATACGTATGGCGAACTTGAGCAGTTTGCTAAGTACGCTTCGGCAGCGTATCATTATCTTTGTCCGCGCCCGCTGGAGAATACACTTGTGCAATCCGTAAGTTGCGCGCGCGCCTCACGTTTGTTGGTTGTCTGCTCACTATCTCATTTGCGGTGTTTGCTACAGTTCAGCAATGTACTTAAGCACGCGCATGGGTTCGTGGCGCGTGATGATCGGCGGTGAGATTGTTGTGTTTCGGGGGAGCCATGAGCTTGCGGATGACCTCTGGTAAGTTTACTTTTCCTATTTTGCCTGTTCTCTTTTGTTTGCTGTATGAAGTACCCGGACTTTCTCTCAGCTCGCTGACGTGTATTTGTATGTGCTTTTCAGATGGCAAACTCGTGCTTATCCTGCTCTTATCGTGTGGCATCGAGAAGAACCAACGGCAAAATACGATTCGACCCCTCGATCACCTGCAAACACAACCTCGCCGAATGCTTTAGAATATTCACCGACCCCAACAGAATCTCAACCTTACCTGCCCGACGCAACCACATCATCAGAGTAAACCACCGCCACCAAGGAACCACCGTATACACAGATGGCGCGTGCAATAATAATGGAAAATTGGACGCCCGATGCGGAAGCGGCATCTGGATAGGTCCCAACCATACCAAAAATGCCGCGATACGAATCCCCGGCCCCCACCAATCCAACCAAGTTGGAGAACTAGCTGCCATTATAGCGGCCATAGACTCCTTCCCAAGTTTCTGGCCCCTGACAATTATATCAGACTCTAAATACGCTATAGACGGTCTCACTACGCACCTACACACATGGGAAGACAATGGCTGGATAGGCATTAGGAACGCTGACCTGTTCAAAAGAGCAGCCTTCCTGCTCCGCAGCCGCACTGCAACTACCGACTTCCAATGGGTCAAGGGCCACAACGGTACCCTTGGAAACGAAGAAAGCGACCGCCTCGCCAGAGAAGGCGCAAACAAACCAAACACGGACGCCCTATCCCTCGAAATCCCCAAAGAATTCGACCTACAAGGTGCAAAGTTAGCCTCACTGTCACAAGCTACTGCATACCAAGGAATCAAGGAAAACCGGAAACCATGCGAACCACGAAACACAACAGTCAGAAACCTCCAAATAGCAAGAAACGCGATCCAAGAATACAGCGGCAACCTTGAAACCGATGAATCCCTATGGAAAGGAACCCGTAACCCCAATATACGAACGCGCATCCAGCAGTTCCTATACAAAACACTCCACGGAACCCAGAAAATCAGCAGCTTTTGGAGCAACATCAGAGACTATGAAGCCCGTCAACACTGCACCATCTGCAATGTAACAGAATCAATGGAACACATACTAATTCACTGTACCGCAACACCCACCAGAACAATCTGGAACCTGGCCAGGAACACATGGCCCCACGACCCCACCCACTGGCCCGAAATCTCCATTGGTATGATCATGGGCTGCGGTAGCCTCACCATGCCCGCGGCCAACACGGCCAACCCACCCAGGGACGCACGCCACCCCCAAGGAACACCACGGAAGGCGCAAAACGGCTCCTCCAAATCCTTATCTCCGAATCAGCGCACCTCATATGGGTCCTAAGGTGTGAACGCGTCATCCAAGAACACTCACACACCACAAATGAAACGCACCACAGGTGGCTTCGTGTCATAAACACGAGGCTAACGGACGACAAAATAATTGCCACAAAGATTAAAAGAGACGAAAAGTCCAAAAGGAAAACTAGAAACACATGGGAACACGTCCTCAGGAAACAAGGGGACCTCCCGAATGACTGGATCACCAGTCGCGAGGTTTTAGTGGGTAGGGGGCACGGCACGCCGGGGCCCCATAGGCACGTGCCCTGAGTCCCACACTGCCCCTTACAGGGCGTGCATAACCGCATTTCACCTCCCGGTCCCCCGGACTGGCTACAGCGCGTTTGGTAGGGCTGATCCTGGCTATCTCCCGCTACCTTACATTTATTCTTAGTGGATAGTGGTACATAGCTAACTACACGAATAAAGCGCTTTCCAAAAAAAAAAAAAAAAAAAGAACCACACGACATTGGTGCATGCCGGCTTTCTTATATTGTACAACACTGTGCGTGCCGTCGTGGTACATGTCATGCGCCAAACTGTGCTGTTGTAAATACAGGTAACCATATTTGTGTTTTTCCCTTTGCCCCGGTTCATGGATGGTGCAGGACACTGGTTGGATGGCACGTTTGCGTCCATCGCTGCCCTTTTTGTCAATCAAATATCCCGGCAGCGGCAGTTCGGTAGTTCACCTATGGTGCGTTGTCCTCGGAAGCCGACGGCAAACGTCAGGAAAGTAACCCGTATTTGTTTATCATTCAGGCCAGCCACGTGCTGGGGACACAGCGTATGAAGATCTTGTCGAGGCAATCGCCAGTCGCGACAAGATGCTCCGCTGGTTATCGCGCAAACAACGAACGGGGCATTCTCGTATACGGACGCAACCGTTGGTATCGCCCGTAGCGTGTGCGCCTAATAAGGGCAAAATACTCTTATTCGTAAGCGCCCACTCAAGTACCTGACGTGTCGGCAGTTTTTATTAAAGCGTGTGGGTACGTTGCAGGGCCAACTTTAGTTTGGCACGCCGCTCACCTGGTCAGACCGCAACCTCGAAAGCGACAGTTTTTTGAGCGCAATTAAACTCACGCGGTCGTACTACCTCGTCACAGTTTCTGGCAACAAGAATGGTCTGCCTCATGACCCATAGAGATGAAGAAAGTCGCCGATGGAAAGATTCTTGAGCTCATGGTCGCATCGACGCGTTCTCGGAAGAATGCATAACGGACGAAACGCACACTTCTCTGGAGGCGTGGCGTCGACAGTGCATCGTTGTTCGAAAATTTGGTCGCAACATGTAAACGTCCTTGCATTGCGGTCGGCGACCTCGAGTTCCTCTTTGGAGGCCTCTTCCAGGTGTACGATGCTGGCGTCGTACCAATATACCTCGGGCAGTTCGAGACATTCGTACTCAAGCATGACGTCTGCCCAGTCGACCGCATCGCACAGTATTTGATCGGGTTACATTCGGCCAATGGCCGGCCTGATCGTGCTGAACGGGTCATCTGGCATATCGACCCAGCCTGTCTCGACATTGACCAGGTAGTGCAGCTTTATCAAATGCACTACCTGTACGACGCCCTCATCTACTTATACACACGCGCCATGCGGGACTATGTCGTACCCCTGGTCGAAATGATTGGCCTCATCCGCAAGGTGATGCAACTTCGTTGCTCCCTGATGCCGCCGGAGACAGCGGTGGCGCCTTTAATTGTCAACGCGTACAAGGTGTATCCGTACCTGGCGGACGTACTGACAGGACTCACGTATCGAGCGAGGAGCCGCTGGATGAAGACGAAGCGATGGGAAGCGCGACTTGTACAGTACGCCTAGGATGCTCCGGCACGTGACCGCATGTCGAAGTCATCTGACGGCGGTGGACGGCGGACGCACCCATAATGTTGCCGCTTACTCCTACGTTTCGACGCCGCGGCATTGCTTCTCGCGCTTGACTTTCGGGATTCATATTTCATCGAGGAAGTGAGCGGCGGCACAAGCCGGCTCTTCATCGTCAAGATACTACTCGAGCGCTCGCCTCTTCTTCCCTATCCTCCTTGTCCCCCCAATCTATTCAGACGGCGCCAAGTATTATACAATATCCCTGCTGGGATGAACCGGAGCACGCGCGAGGACTGCCAGCTTGCAGCCGAGTACCTTCTTTTAAGGTACTCTCCGCACGAAACCAAGCAACAGCTGCGGTTGTTTCAGGGGTTCCATCACATCCTACGCACGTGGCACCGACACGAGGGGCGATGGGCACCATTGCTCCTTGCGCATATACATGGCCCAAACATTCACCCCACCGAGCTGTTCGCGCACACAAACGAAGTTTTC
This sequence comes from Russula vinacea, assembly GCA_022376525.1. Classification (NCBI taxonomy): domain Eukaryota; kingdom Fungi; phylum Basidiomycota; class Agaricomycetes; order Russulales; family Russulaceae; genus Russula; species Russula vinacea. The sequence goes on from WTXL01000039.1 coordinate 114,184, forward strand.
ACTATCGCGGCCCGGCTCCATTCTGGTGCTGTGCCGGACGTCCTCCAGACTACGGTCGCAGCCTCGCTTCCCGGCCTTCTGTATGTCAGCGTCATTAACACGGCCCGATTTTTAGATCACCATGCTCCGCGGCTTCATGAGCGTACAAATGAATCGATGGGATCGACCGCTGATCACGGGCGTCTCGCCTACCTATGCTGTCTACTCGGTCCACCGTCTGCGGATGATGAGGAGGAATCGGGATCGGGACCATCGGCGGGGGTGCCACCGCGGCTACGCCAAACGACTTTTTAGAATGGGATGATCCGCTGTGGACGTGTGAGGACGAGAGGAAATTGATGCGGTCGTGTGGGGACTCGATTGGAATGGCAAGCCCTAATTGGCGCTTGACAAGGCTGCGTCGTTTGGGAAGCGCTTATCAGCGGCTGTTGGAGAGGTTGTCGCTCGAGGGTCACCGGCGGAATCGGAACTGCAGCGCAACAACATGTGGGGGGCTTAGAAGCGATTGGGCAGACGGGTATGGCCATCTACGTCGAGCGTTCGAGCAATCAAGCAGAAGCAGCAGCGGAGGACATCCCCCCAGCCGAGGATTTGCAGTTTCAGCTGTTGCATACGCAGATCAGAACCGTGCAGTCTGTCTCGGCCGCTGCATCCCAGACAACTCCCCCTTCCCTAAACGCCGATGCGGACGAGGCTCGGAGTCCGACGAGTGCGAGGAGACCCCAGTACTGCCCGCTCTGATGATGCCACGCTCGCTAGTACAGACGACTTTCTCTTCACTCTTCTCAGCTATTGCTTCGCGGGGGCGTGGACGCGGCGTCTCCTTCCCGCGGCCATTCACGCGGCCTGTCGAGACGACAACGACAAAGACGTCGCTGACTGAAGGACAAGGGGATTGCGCTGTACACCGAGTTCCGTCCGATATTGATGGGGATGATGGAGGCGTATCGCGCTGAGGGAGACATGCTTGTGGTCACACTTGCTTGACCGCGACGTTTTCGAGACTTTCGAGATGGCTGCGCGGGCACGTGCTCATGGATGGGCGCCACGGGCGGCGACGTGTGCGGGTTGTGTGGGCTGTCGCTCGTACCTCCTGCGAAGCAACTTGACGCTGACACTGTCTCTCACGCGGATGCGGGTCGGGTGGCGGCTGCGGGCAGGAGCGGGAGTAAAAAGGGAAAGTATGCAATGAAGGGGATGGTGGGGATGGTGGAGGTTGCGGTGGGGTGAGGAAGATGAGGAACAGTTGAGGACTCGGAGAATTACGATTGTACGGACTGGGGTTGTATACCATGGTTCTGGTCTAGCGTTTTAGGGTCACTTTTACTCTCAGCAATGTATACTAACTTACTATATTCATACTGTACTTGGATCAAAGATACTTGGCGCAAGCATGAATGCAGATGGATGACGTATCAGACTGTTTTCCTAGCTCCTACTACAGTGCCTTGATGGAAACTCGTGCGATCAACACCAGCTATCCTACAGTAAGTCACTAGTCAGTGTTGGCAGGTTCCATCCGCCAAAGGGCTTCTAGCCTGAGCCGTGCGGCGCCTCGAAACAATCGTAGCCGAGACCGTGCGACCGGTGACAACCTGCCTTCGGAAGCCCAGCGCCCAGCTCTCGCGCAGAGAACTTGAAGGCAATCAGCGACTCACCGAGCGGCAAACGCAATGGCTGACCGGCGTCCCTCCCTCACGGACTGCCAGAATGTCCTTGATAGGACTCCATAACAGGCTCCCCCCGTTCGTGGAAGACATCCGCAACCTTACCTGCCCATCTAAGGGCCATCTTCTGCACGCACGGTAATGATCTAAACCGTCATCCTCACCAGCCACGCCTTCAAGCTTCACGGGCGACTATACCGAAAAACCCTTTTTCGGCCCCAATCCTATGACTCACACCACATACCGCATACCTCCATGAATCGGGATGCATCACCGCCTCGCGCGCGTTTTTGTTCTCACATACATGTTGCCAGGCTGCGTGTCATAAATGCAGATTGCCGGGGGGGGGGGGGGGGGGGGAGTGTGCACGCGATACCTGTACAGAGACTGTACTGTTTCGAAGTGCGACAGGGAGTTTTTGGAACGAAAGGCAGAGAGCTAGCAGAGTCAAATCCGTGCGAGCGTGAGCTTCATCTTATGTTCCAGGCACATGAAAAGTAAAGTGGCACGAATCTAATAAACCTGATCTATATCGAGCCACAGAGCTTACTGAATCTAGACCACCACGACAGCAGAAAATAGGTTAGAAATGAGAGACCAATCTGTTGACGAGCTGTCCAGTCAAACATGATCCTGGGAAATACTCGAACGCCAAGAGCCCATAGAGGCTGTGTAGCGAGCGCCCAGTGAACCGTTCCCCTTTGCCTTACTGTATCGCCTACGAATCCCTCATCATCGTCTATTGTACGAACAGTCTATTGACTCTCCCCTTCATGTCTCACTCTCACTCTCAACCTACTGCCTCTTCGTCTTCTAACTTCCAACTGATCATCAATAATGCATTGGACAAATACAAGAAACGCACTAAGCACGACCTCCTTGCACATCCACTCGCCGTCCAGCTCCATCATGCAATTTCCCAGTGATATTCTCGCAGTCCTTCAGCAGCAAGTTCAGGGGATGGATCAGGCCCTTGGTAGCGATGAACGGTGGTCAAGATGGCTGGATCCTACCGTGAATGTTCTCTATACTCTATCTTCGACTCTTGCAGCTGGTGTTGGTCTGGTATGCCTCAACACATGAACTTTGTTAAGATCTGTACGCTTATATTCATATTCATTTGGCAGGTATTTTCTCCCGCGAATGCGATATTTGCAGGGATCAGCGTCCTCCTGTCGGTGTGTATCCACTTTGATAGCTATGTTTCGGCCGTTCTAACACCTACACCTCTCAGGCGGCCAAGGATGCTCGGGCAAGCCAAGACGCTCTCATTGACATCTTTGAGCGGATTGAGATGTTTTTCCGACGTCTCGAGATCTATACAGAACTGCCCTCGACCACGGAGATGATGGATATGATCGTTCAGATAATGGTCGAGGTTCTCTCTATTCTTGGCATCGCGACAAGGGAGACTAAGCAAGGCCGAACGAGTAAGTATTTGCTATACAAATATGACAATGTTGACCGAACGATTTACAGAAAAATACTTAAAGAAGTTGATCGGAAAGACTGAGATTGAAGATGCGCTGAAGAGGCTAGACAAGCTGACACAAGAAGAAGCTCGGATGGCGGCTGCAGCAAATCTGAAGGTGACGCATGCTGTTGACAAGAGAGTGGAGAGAGTTGCGGATACGGTGGAAGCCATCGACAATAGGATGGCTGGCGTCGATGATCGAGTCGCCGGTGTCAACGATAGGGTGGTTACCGTTGATGACAGGGTAAAGGTGGTCGATAACAAGGTCATGGAAGTCATCGCTGGTGTGTGAATCATCTTTGGTCGCCGAATCGATACGTAAACTCCGAACCTCTCAGACGGAAAGGAAGTAAAGGCATCCATGCAACAAACGGCCAACGACGTAGATGAAGTAAAAGCCTCCATAGATGACGCGAAACGTTTGTCATTTACTGTCATCTACTGACCCCATCAGTGCTGACTGTGGACCCTTACCCATCGATCAGGGAAACAACTGCGGGAAAGCATTCACAAATGGCTCTCCCCACCGGACCCCTCGACGAACCACAACATCGCATGTGGAACTCATAACAAGAAAACAGCAAGCTGGTTCTTTCAAGGCAGCGTCTTTCAAGAGTGGAAGTCAACAGGATCGCTTCTTTGGATTCATGGAAAGCGTTTGTCTCGTCCTCTTTCCGACTTGACCGCCTCTCATAGCATCTTATATTATAGCTGGCTCGGGCAAAAGCATTATCTGGTCTGTGGATTTCCAATGGCTCCCATCAGAGACGACTGACATCTCCTGTCAGTTCCACAGTGATCCAGGATATCGAAGCGGTGTGCAAGGCCGGAAATGCGTCGATGGCTTATTTTTATTTCGACTTTCGGGATGCCCGCAAACAAACCTTGCGCGATCTAGTTCCTTCCCTTCTCAACCAACTTTCAACTCGCTCGGGTCCTCGTTGTGACATTTTATCGGATCTTTATTTGGCTCATGACGAAGGCAAGAAACAGCCTAGTGATATCACCTTAGTCGATTGCCTAAAAAAGATGCTCACATTTCCTGATCAACATCCAACCTACCTGATTATCGACGCGCTTGATGAATCTCCAAATACCTCTGGGATCCCATCACCTCGCGAAACGGTGCTTCGGCTTCTAAAGGAGCTCGTCGACCTTTCCCTTCCACGTCTTCGTATATGTGTCACGAGTCGCCCCGAAATCGATATACGAAATGTTCTCGAATCTTTGACCTCTCACCGAGTGTCCCTTCATGACCAAAGTGGACAGAGGAAAGATATTGCGGACTATGTTAGGTCTATGGTTTACTCGGATTTGGAACAAATCATGAGGAGATGGAGGACGGAGGACAAGGAACTTGTTATTGAGACGCTCTCCGAAAGAGCGGATGGCATGTAGTGAATTGCTTTATGTTTGTGATTGTCGCTGAAGATTTGAAACAGGTTTCGGTGGGTGTTCTGTCAGCTGGAAGCCCTCCGACATTGTCTTCCACCAAGTGTCCGGCGTACCCTCGACGAATTACCAGAGTCTCTAGACGAGACGTATGAGCGTGTGTTGAAGGAAATCAAGAAGCCGAATCGAGATCACGCGCGCCGACTATTGCAATGCCTTGTTGCGGCTATCCGACCATTTGATGTTAAGGAACTAGCAGAGGTTCTCGCGGTCGACTTTGATGATGCAGAAGGGATCCCAAAACTGAAACCAAATTGGCGGTGGGAGGATGAAGAGCAAGCACTTCTGAGCTCGTGCTCCAGTTTGATCACCATTGTCGAGACAGAGGATTCGCGGGTTGTTCAATTCTCACATTTTTCGGTCAAGGAGTTCTTGACCTCAGAACGGCTCGCTACTTCAAATGGAGATGTCTCACGTTATCATATCGATCTGGAGCCTGCGCATACAATCCTGGCACAAGCTTGCATGGGCGTTTTTCTCCAGGCAGACAATTATGAAGAGAATGGCGTCGAGAAGCGCTCACCCCTAGCCGGGTATGCTACTCTCCACTGGGTGACCCATGCTCAGTTCGAGAGGGTGTCGTCATTCCTACGAAAGGCGATGGAATATCTATTTGATCTGGATAGGCCATATTTTGCGGCTTGGCTCAAATTACATGACATTGACACCCGTCCCAACTCCGACTCACTCCTTTACTATGTCGCAGTCTCTACGAAATCCAGCGCTACTCCCCTATACTACGCAGCGCTGTGTGGATTCAAAGATCTTATAGAACACCTGATCGTCAAGTATCCACAGCATGTGAACACGAGGGGTGGCCACTATCTGACGCCGTTTGTCGCAGCAATGGCTGGAAGGCATTTTCAAATAGTAGAGCTTCTCCGTCAAAATGGTGCCGACGTGAATGTCCGCCGCGATGATGGGGAAACTCCACTCCTTTCCGCAGCTTTGTATGGAGACCTCGAGATTGTTCAAGCTTTACTCGACTACAATGTGGATGTCCATGCCAGGGGCTTCGACAGCTGGACTCCGATGCACTGTGTGTCAGCCGGATATAGTACTCACTTCCGAGCCACACCCCATAATGGCCCTCACTTGTTGCCTAATGTCGCCCAAACATTGCTTGAGCATGGTGCAGACGTAAACACGCGGGCCGATGACGGCCAGACCCCGTTGCACCTTGCAGCGGAAAATGGGAGAGTCGAGGTCGTACGCGTACTGCTCGAGCATGGTGCGAACATAGGTGCGGAGGACAACAAAGGCAAGACCCCGTTGCACGTTGGAGCGAATCGTGGGACGGTCGAGGTCGTATGCGTGCTGCTCGAGCATGGTGCGAATGTAGGTGCGAAGGACGACGAAGGCAGGACCCCGATGCATGATACAGCGGAACGCGGGATGGCCGAAGTCCTGCCCGTGCTGCTCAAACATGGTGCAAACATAGACGCGGAGGACAGCAAAGGCAAGACCCCATTGCACATGGCGGCGGCGAATGGTTGGAATGTCGAGGTCATATGCGTGCTTCTCGAGCATGGTGCGAATGTAGGTGCCGAGGACAACGAAGGCAAAACCGCGTTCCAGATTGCGTCGGCAAGTGGAAATGACGAGATCATGAGGCTGCTGTCAGATCATGGCAAGGGCATATTGTAGCATGCCCCTATAGTACTAGTGCCTAGTAGTCTTTGGCGAGCAAAGGTTGCCTCTCGATCTTTACATATTGTCTTGCACATCGTAATATGATAGATGTTCGTCCGTTCGTCCCTCCATCAAGCTCAAGCCTCGGGCATTCCGGGAGCACATCCGAAGCATACTTGACTGACGTAACGAGTGACGTAAACACTCGCCATGCAGTACTTTCCTCCAATTCGCTCTGTACAGTACAGAGTTCGCCTCCGTCTGCGTGAATGTAGAGTCCCTGTCTTTACTCTTCTCTCTCTCACCCATGCGTCTCTCCATCGCCATGCTACTAGCCGCCGCCATTGCGGCGCCCCAGCTGCAGGCCCTCCGCGCGATCGATGTCGCACAACCTCACCCACCCCCACCACCGTCCACAAATCCGCTCGAGCAGTCTCCCCTGTCGATACTCCGACGCCCTCCTCCTGAGGACTCGGACAACGCGTACGTGAAAGACGTCTCGGCGGATACGTATGGCGAACTTGAGCTGTTCGCTAAGTACGCTTCGGCTGCGTATCAGTATCTTTGTCCTCGCCCGTTGGGGAATACACTCGTGCGATCCGTAAGTTGCGTCCGCGTGTCTAACGTATTTTGGTTGTTTTTGCTCGGTTGCTCGCTCACTTGGGATTGTTGGCTGTAGTTCTCTAATGTACTTACGCACGCGCATGGGCTCGTGGCGCGTGATGATCGGCGGCGCGAGATTGTTGTTGCGTTTCGGGGGAGCCATGAGCTTGCGGATATGGTCACTGGTGCGTTTGGATTCCCCGCTTCTTTGCCTGTTTTGGGTTCCCCTCCTCTCTCCGTAGCTCGCTCACGTGCATCTATATGCGTCTTTCAGATGGTAACCTCGTGCTTGTCCCGCTCGTATCGCGTGGCATCGATAAGAACAACACGGCATTGGTGCACGCCGGCTTCCTCATATCGTACAACTCTGTGCGCGCCGTAGTGGTACACGTCGTGCGCGATCAGCTGCTCGCTTTCCCAAACTATACTGTCGTAATCTCAGGTAGCCCCTTTTTTTGTTTTCTCTGCGCCCTGGTTAATGGACGGTGTAGGACACTCGTTGGGTGGCGCACTTGCGTCCCTCGCTGCTCTGTCGGTCAAATCAAATATCCCGTCAGCGGCAGTTCGGTTGTTCACTTATGGTACGTTTTCTGCGTGAGCTGACGGTAAACGTCCGGGAAGTAACCTGTATTTTGTGTATCATTCGGGCAGGTCAGCCACGTACTGGGGACACAGCGTATGCAGATCTCGTAGAGGCAATCGTCGGTGGTGACAATATATTTCGAGGCGAGTTCGTTCTTCTGCGTGCCTAAATTTAGTCGGGAATCTGATTGCCCTGTGAAGCTGTCCATACTTGGGGTGCTATTCTCACATAGAATCCACGCTGGCGAGCCACCTAATGCGGTTTGACAGATGGGGTTCCCACCATGATTCCGGAATCTCTCGGATATCACCACCAGTACGTATGTTTGATGTCGCGTACAGACAGCAGGATCTCTCACGTTATCAAGCGCACGTGAGTATTGGCAATTCGAAGAACCGTGTAAGTCAGGCCCTGCAGGCGCCAAGAAGCCACACTTACCGTCTATGTATGGATTAGCCAACTCGTCAACGATCCGTCGTTGCGAGGGCCAAGAGGATCCAGAATGTAGCCATTCCATTCGTGAGTGTCTTCATCGCCGCGGGTTCTTGCACCGGTGTTGAATCGCTCCGACAGTATCGACCGGAATCAATCCACCGCATGCAGTGTACTTTGGACAGGGTGTGTACAGCACCTCGGAAAGGTAGTGGCCTGTGCTGATGAGATATATCATTTCCCGCAGTGATGATGATGGACGCTACTCTTTGTCTCTAGCGAGTCTCTTCCTGTGTTACATTCTTGTCATACAGTACCGTAATAGCGATGATGGTAAAATGTCAAACTTGCTGCGGAAAGATTGGTCTGAACGGAACGTAAATTTATTTCCATATGAAGACTTTTTTGTTTCGGAAGCAGTGGTCGAGGCGATGGAATGATGACAAAGCGACGTTCCTTTCCCCTATTCCATTCCCACGTTTGTGCTCGTCACCTTAAAACAGTTCATCTGTCGCGTTCCCCCGGGACCTCGTCGTTCGTTCCCCCTCCCGCTTTAATTATATTTACCCGACACTCATTCGTTTTTTTTTTTCGTTGCACACCCTTCTTACCTTCCCCCACATCGCACACGCATCCTAACCAGAGGCACACAAGTTACCATCCCTCCACCACCACCACTCAAACGAACTTACCTTTCCTCTCACATCATGTCCCCACGCACTGCACGTCCCATCGTCCTCGCAACGCTTGCCCTCGGCGTCGTCGGGTTCCTATGTTGGGGCCCCTCTTTCGGCGGTCCCAGCTCGCAATACTACCGTGATCTATATGATGGTTGGCACTCGCCTGGTGCTGGTTCAGGACCGCCGACGCTCGCTGAGCGCCTTCGTAATGAGGAGGCGCGGTATTCTGAGACTCTAAAGGGACGTCAGTGGTTGATCGAGAAACATGGTCCACGGAAAGAGGAAGTGAAATCGTGAGTTTTTCTCCCTCCTATATTCCCTATATTTCTTGGAAGACGCTCCCTCCCCACCCCACCTTTATCTTTTCTACGGGAGGGACCCAGAAAAAAAAGGGGAGGAGGATATGTTCCGGATCTGCGTGTTTGTTTGTGATGGGTGCCTGAATTCCGCCCGCCGTCTGATGTGAATGATCGACTGATAGAATTGGATTTGTCGTTTAGGTACCCTACTACCGGAGCCTACACCATTTGTATGCGATTCCCTCATTATCTTCTTCCCGCTTCCCGCTTCTTACGTTTTTTTTTCGACATAGGGGACTTTTTCATCCCATCCTTTCAATGTCCACACCGCGTTGAGCGCGTTGGCGTTCTAGGTGACGGTGGCAAATGGGTCTGTGGCGTAGAGCGTCTTGCAACACAAGAGAAATGCGTCGTCTACTCGTTCGGTGCGTTTTTTCTTCTCTCCAGATCAACAAAGTGGCCGACCGTCGAGACACGCTACACAGGTATTAACGGCGAGTCATCATTTGAGGCTTCCCTATTGGAGCGCGCACCTGGTTGTGAGGTGTGGGGTTACGACTTTACTGTGAACAGCGTGCGTATTGCCAGCCCGAAAGTGATTTGCTGAGGACCTGACGTGATGGCGTGGGCATGCAGTTTGGTCCGGAGATTGAAAAGTCGTCGGCGTTGAAGGCGCGCTCTCATTTCCACCCATGGGCGCTCGGAGGCCACAACGCCCATGGGTCCGGGGACGATCCAAAATATTTCACACTTGATGCGCTCATGAAGCTGAATGGTATGTCCCTATCATTTCTTATTCTATTTTCTGTTGGTCTCATCGGAATATGCACATAGGCCACACATTCATCGATGTACTCAAAATTGATATCGAGGGTGCTGAGTTTGAAACGTTGACGGCATTCCTGGCGGCGAACAGGCCAAGGAACTCATTGTCGAACACGAAGCTACCGATTGGGCAGCTGCAACTGGAGTTGCACGCATGGGACGACTATGCCAACTTTGCCTTTTTCCATGACTGGTGGACTTCACTTGAGGCGGCCGGGCTGCGACCATTCTGGACAGAGCCGAACCTGGTGTATGTGAACTACGCAAAGGGAGCGAAACCGCAGCTCGCTGAGGTATGTGGTCAAGTGTTTGATGAATAGGTGGATGCTAATGTGGGGTTTTTGACAGTATTCGTTTGTAAACATTCGGGGGAATCACTCGCTTGTATACGATGCTAGGGAAGGAGATGTAGCAGAGCTTTAGGAGTCGTTGGCAGAGGCCAAAAGGGGTATATCATCTTAGGAGACGATACCCGATAATACCCCACACATGTCAGGATATGGTAGTACGAGTTCTATAATCGTCGGACTTTCTTCCAGCATATTTCCAAAAGAGGTTGGGTTTGCAGTCCGTGCCTCGCACTTCAGCGCTTCAAAGAGAAATGGGCCTTCTAGGAATGGACTTTCTTTGTTTGTAACATTCATGCCGCCTCGTCCGTCTGTCGTCGCCCTCGCGACATTCATCGCCGTCTCCTTCCTCCTCCTTTTCCACCAGTTCTTCGGTTCTTCTCCCTCATATTACCGCGATGTTTTCACCCGCAGTCGCTCTCTCAATGCCTGGCTGAACGACGAGGAGGAGCGCTACGCAGCATTCATCCAGAACCGTCAGCAGCTTATCAGGAAATGGGGCCCGACAGAGGTCGAAGTCCAGCCGTGGGTATCCCCACCAGCATGCGTGTTGACGCGTCCTCTGATATAAAATTTGGCGCTGTCACCGCTTCGCTACACTCGAACAATTCCGTTTCTAAGGTACCCTTCCCGCGACAAACTATACACTCTATGTACGTATGCGATTTTCGATCTGTACTCATGATGTCATGCCCACAATCTCCCACTATCCAGGGGACTTCTTCATCCCAGCCTTCCAATGCCCCCATCGCGTTGAGCGCATTGGCACGCTCGGTGATGGCGGCAAGTGGGTCTGCGGTGCGGATCGCATAGCCAAGCAAGATAAATGCGTCATCTACTCTTTCGGTCTGCCGCCCCTCTGCCTTCTCCCCGTGGCCTCGATTCCCTTACTTGTTTTGTGTAATTTGACAGGCGTCAATAACGAATCGTCGTTTGAAGCAGACTTGTTGAGGCGCGCGCCTGGTTGCGAGGCATGGGGATATGACTATAGCGTCGACAGGGTTCGTGTTCCGTGGTGTTTCTTCTGTCGAGGGACTCACTGTCATTTTTACCTTTCTTTGGCCAGTGGGGACCCGAGGTCAGTGATGATCCCGAGCTGGAGCCTCGGGCTCACTTTGAACCCTGGGCGCTTGGCGGGTCCAACCACCACGAGGAAACCGATTTCCCCAGGTATTGGACTCTTGATTCGCTCATGGAGCTCAACGGTGCGTTTTCTCATTCGTCGATTCCCTTTCATCCCCAAAACTTAAAATTTTATTTTTCTATTACATACGTAGGCCATACGTTCATTGACATACTCAAAATCGATATTGAGGGTGGCGAGTTTGACGCCCTTACACCATTCCTTGCTGCGCATGCCGAGGGGATCCTTCCCGTTGGCCAACTTCAGCTGGAGATTCATGCGCGCGCTGGGCGTGAGCGCTTTGAATACTTCAACGCTTGGTGGGGTTCTCTTGAGGCGGTGGGGTTGCGGCCGTTCTGGACGGAGCCAAACATGGTCTACATCAACATTGTACGCGGTGCAGCACCCGAGCTAGCGGAGGTGTGTTTTTTTTTCCATCTTGGCTTTGATATGTATACAAGACGTGGCTGACTGGATCTTTGCAAGTACTCGTTTATTAACATCCGCGGCGACCACGCGCTTGTCAATGAGGCATTTAACTAAGCGGGAGCCGCGCTTGGACACTCTACTTCTACAACCGCACGAGTTGGCGCCCAGCCTTTTCGTGTTTGACACTTTTCACACTCATCGTCCAGACCAGAGCCCCGGTCTCGGCTGTATGATATATTTAGACACGGACTTGATTTACTGTACCCCGGACCCTCATTGACTCTTTGATGGACACTGTTTGCTTTGACCAGATACCGCAGTCTCGCTTTGTTTTGTAGTCACGGTTGTGTCGTAACATTGTCTTTTGACTAACCACAATTCGAAATTGCAAATGATCGCCGTTTGTGTTGTGTCTCATCGCCGCATTCCTGTCTGTCAATGCTCGAGTGGCTATAAATTCTCTCGGAGGAGAGGCCATCATCTCTCATTTCCCAGCATCTAATTGCACCCAATAGTGTCAAGAACCTCCCACGCGAATTCTCGCCACAACCTACCAAGTCCTCCCCCCTGAACCCCTCGCTTAGCATTTCAATCCACAACCGACTCCACACGTCCAAGGGCCCCAAAACCCAAAAGCAGAGCAAAGGGAAGATACAAGAACGGCGGTTCACCCTCAGTCGCTAGAAATAGACCTCAGACAACCCTACGTACAAAAACCAAACGCGTCCCCAACCCCCACCCCCCCCGTACGTCAAAAGATCAAAGGGATTATGGATCACACAGCTGGCATCGCGGTGGCTCCGGGCGAGTACGAATACGCGGGCGAGACGCAGGGCGCGACGCAGCAGGCGTCGCAGGTGTTTTACCCGAACGATGTGCACCCGATGGAAAGGCCGTTCTTTGGGTGTTTGCAGCCGTGCAACACCGCGCTGCGCCGCATCGACTTTTTGAAGACGCAGCCGCTCAACTCGATCGGTCGCGGGATGAACAATGACTTTGTCTTGCCTGGCATGCGCATCAGTGCGTACAACCCTTTTCCACTCTTGATCTCCTGCTCCGTCCTCTGTGGCATTTGTCCTTTGTCTTGTTATTTATTTTATTTTATTTTTATTTTTTATTATTGAAAGACTCGGTGCTAATGATGCTTGTGTAGGTTATAATCATTGTCGGATTATGTGGGATGGACTTGAAGATGCTCAGTCCCAGGTCGTCGTGCACGACAACTCGACGAACGGCACTTGGGTACGTTATCTGTTCTCTTTGTGCTCGCACCCATCCCGCACCATCCCATCCTCTTACTGACGCTCCAACCCTGCTCCCGCGCGCGCGTTATTCGCTCCCTCGACGTACACAAACAGATTAACGGCGCACGCGTGGTCAGGGGACAATCGCGCATCCTGCGCGACGGCAACGAGATCGCGTTCGGCTCGCCGGTGCAGCAGCAAAATGCGCAGGAAGACTATCGGTACATCTATCGGCACCTCGCGCCGTTCGAGCTCACCGGCATCCACGCGTTCTACGATATGGCGCACGAGCTCGGAAGGGGCACGTTCGCTACCGTCATGAAGGCCATGTCGCGCACCACGGGCGAGTGGTGGGCCGTCAAGATCATCCATGCCCAGAAACTTCGCGCGGCTAATACGGCGGCGGCGGCAAATAACAACAACAACAATAACGCCGTTCGCAATAACACCGGGCAGTTGCAGAACCTCGCGAGGGAGATCAGCATTTTGGAGACCCTCGATCATCCCAATATTTGTCGTCTCCGTGAGACGTTCGTCCCCGAGGATGGAGGCCATGATTTTTGTGAGTTGTATTCACAGTAATCTTTTATTTATTTATTTTCTGATTGGTTTTTTGTAGACCTCGTGTTGGAGCTTATTGACGGCGGGGACCTTTTGGACTTCATCCTTTCACACAACGGTCTGGCTGAGCCCATGGCCCAACATATTACGTCTCAGATGTGCTCGGCGCTTTCGGTATGACCCCCGTTTATCCCCCGTCGGCTCAATTCTGACGCTGATGCCCTGCGCACATGTCTATACAGTACATACATGACAAAGGCATCGCACATCGCGATCTCAAGCCCGAGGTACGCGTTCCCGGCTTGAAAAAGCTTTTTTTCTCCCCCTTGTCCTCACTTACACTGAATCGATTTGCAGAACGTCCTTCTTACAAGGGATGACCCTCCCGTCGTCAAGGTTGCCGACTTTGGTCTCGCCAAAGTCGTCGACAGCCTCACAATGCTCAGGGTGCGTCTTTTCTTTGTTTGAGTGGGCTTCTGGGTAGGAGCTGACGCGGATGATGTTTCACCCTTTTTTGGTATGATTCCGTGCGGAATAGACCATGTGCGGGACGCCGAACTACCTCGCGCCCGAAGTGGTCATGGACGGTGTGCGGATCAAGGGCTATGACCACCTCGTCGACAGCTGGTCAGTCGGTGTTATCGTTTTTTCTATGTGAGCTTCTACCTTTCTGCTTGAACAAGAACGAATGCTGATGTGGACCGAATCACGCCTGGCAGGCTGACAAATTCCGGCCCATTTATTGAGGATGATGAGGAACCTGACATACAACGCCGCATTGCCGGACGCCGAATCAGCTGGAACATACTCCAAGAGTTAGGCATCAGCGCAACGGGTATGTAACCTCCTGGGAGCTTCACCGTTGGTGGAGGTTGACGTTGTGGGAATCGTTAACAGCGCAAGAGTTTATTCGTCGGTTGCTCGACGTGAATCCAACGACGCGCATGTCACTCACCGATGCTCTCAATCATCCATGGCTAAGTAGTGCCGCGGCCAGTGGCAGCGGCGACGCAACACACGAGCCCGCGAACTCGCAATATGAGGTTCACCGAAGCTTGAGCGATGTTTCTGAACTCTCCGAACTTCCCGATGATGATGAGCATGCGGGAGTTAACGGCGATGCGTCGATGCTCTCCGCCGCACCATCCTCAGACGACATGCTCGGCGTACACTCGCTACAATCAATTCACCTCAACGAACGCGCCCACCACTCGAACGACGCTCAAAAGTCCTCGCGCGTGAATTGGAAGCCGAAGCCGAGGCCCACGCTGCCACATCACCCGCAGCCTCTTCGCCCCAGAGCGGCGTCGGAAAGCGCCAGCGGTCTGAGAACGACGCCGGCGGCTCTCCGGCCGTTGATGTGGCGATGACGGGCGGGGAAAGTGGTGGTGATTCGGATGGCGGTGCGGCGGCGATGGACGTGGTGAGCCGATGCCACCCGCGGCTAAGCGTGGTAGGCGCAGCAACCAGGACAGGCAGAGCGCCTCGTCGTCGCCCCCGACGGCCGTAGGGAACGGTAACGGTAATGGTAATAATGGCCAGGGACGCGTGTTGCGCTCGCGGGTCGCGGCCCCTGCTGGTTCTGGGCGTCGTTGATTTCACTGGCGGTGATCGTGAAGGGAGAGGTTTGGTTTGCTCCTCCGAGTCCCTTTGGTAGTGGTGGGAAGATTGCATCATTGTAACATCTCTAATGTCTCCTTTTTTCTTTGTCTGCATCATCGATCATCTGTTCATTCCTTCATCTCTTTCCTCGTATTTGTTTGGTTTATCACCTTTTTTTGAAACTCGCATGCTAGTGTGTTTTTGCTTCTCCTTTTTCCGTCCTCGTTAACGCACTCCCAACCGTCATTTAAATAATCAACGTCTGTGCCATCATCATCTATTACCATATAACATGCTCTTTTGTTTGCTCTCTCCGAGTCGTATTTTGTCGTTTGCGTTCATTGGCTCTTGCCCCGGTTTGACGTCATACAGTATGTTCTTTGTTACGGCATAGCAAACCGAAACCTGGGCTGCTGAGTTAAGATAAACTACACCGCATCGTTGATATGTGGGCCTGTCTGTCCCCTTGAGAATGACCATGATCCCGGCAGAAGACCAAATCGAATACGGATGCAACGGTGTGACGGCGAGCATATCAAGTATACAAAGTGTTTCTGTATTTTGTTTCCCAGTAAATGTAGGTAATGATCCGTCCGAAAGATGCCAACATATAGTGTAGAGTAGGATGGAATCGATCCCTTCGATTGTGGATTAGAGCTGCTCGAGTGTGAGGAAGAAAAACCAAAACTCGACTGTCTGAGTCAATGCGGCTGCCAACTTGACGCGTGTATAGTACTAGCATGAACGCCAATTTTCCCAGGTCCTTGAGCATTCCTTGATAGATAGAACATCGGGTCACCCCAATGCCTCGGCCCTTAAGGATATGAGCAACAAGAGAAACTGTATTGCAATTCAAGAGGCCTTCAACGTCCAGGCAGCTCTCGATATGACCAGTGAGTAATCAATCCGCGGCCCAGTGGGCTGTTCGGGGAGTCTGAGGAGGATGCAATGACATCGTGATCGTGGTCAGGAATGGGTTAGACCCAACACTACTAATACCCGCCACGCGGCGTGGTGTTACCCCTACCGTCGCAGGCACAGTCGGAGAAGGGTGTAGGGGCAGGCGCCGAGGTGTGACGGGTGTCTGTCGTGTGATTGGAGCCAAGCCGCAAAATATGGCTTATCCACGTCAAACAAAATTTCCATCGCCTTTCGCAGGAATAATGCCTCTCGAACTGTGTGTCGAGCGGCATATACAATCAGGGGAGAGCTGCTCCGGGTGCCGTTTTCTTCAACACGATCATCTGTCTGGAGCCCGAGCATGCAAAAACTGCGGTGTATTTACGTATGGATTGGAAGGACTTTGGCGGAGTCAGACCAGGTGGCCAGGCGTGCAAAGGTTTGCCATCTTGTATTCGTTTGCCTGAAATTGCGCTATTGTAGGTGGCTGCGGCGTTACGATGACAAGCTAGCCAGCTATGATGTATGAGGAGATCGTCGTGGGACTCGTGACGCGGATAAGTACTCGCGAGTCGCGACGCAGCGTCAGACATGGCAAAGTAGCACAGATCGAAATCATCGGATCAACGTGCTCGCGAGGGAGGACAACCTTGAACACGCCTACTGAACCTAGACCATGATAGCAGAAAACCGACCATAGATTGAAATGAGAGACGAAATCTGTTGACGACGCTGAAGCGAGTGCGCCGCGGCTGAGCGCTGAGCTGTCTGGTGACTCTGGTCAGACTGACTCAGACATGATCGAATGATCATGATCCTGGGAAACACTTGTAGAGGAAATGTAGCGCCTACTGAGCGCTGAGCGTTGAGCTGTTCCCCTCTGCCCTATCACCTACGAACCTCCATCAACCTCTTGTACGAACACATTATTGGCTCTCCCCTTCATGTCTCTCGCTCAACCTACCGCCTCAACGTCCTCTAACTTCCAACTTATCATCAATAATGCCTTGGACAAATACAAAATGCGGACCAAGAGCGACCTACTTGCACATCCGCTCGCCGCCCAGCTCCAATCATGCAATTCTCCCGGTGACATTCTCGCCGTCCTTCAACAGCAAGTACAGGGGCTGGATCAGTCCCGAAGTAGTGATGAACGGTGGTCAAGATGGCTTGATCCCACTGTGAATGTTCTCTATACTCTATCTTCGACTCTTGCAGCGGGTGTTGGTCTGGTATGCCTCAAGACAGGAACTTGTCTGAGATCTGCACACTCATATTCACATTCATTTGGCAGGTATTTTCGCCCGCGAATGTGATATTTGCAGGGATCAGCGTCCTCCTGTCGGTGTGTATCCATTTTGATAGCTATGTTTCGGCCGTTCCAACAACTACACCTCTCAGGCGGCCAAGGATGCTCGGGCAAGCCAAAACGCTCTTATCGACATCTTTGAGCGGATTGAGATGTTCTTCCGACGTCTCGAGATCTATACAGAACTGCCCTCGACTATGGAGATGATGGATATGATCGTTCAGATAATGGTCGAGGTTCTCTGTATTCTTGGGATCGCGACAAGGGAGATTAAGCGAGGCCGAATCAGTAAGTATTTGCTATACAAATATGACAATGTTGACTGAATGATTTACAGAAAAATACTTGAAGAGATTGATTGGAAAGACTGAGATTGAAGATGCGCTGAAGAGGCTAGACAAGCTGACACAAGAAGAAGCTCGGATGGCGGCTGCAGAAAATCTGAAGGCCACACATGCTGTTGACAAGAGGGTGGAGGGAGTTGCGGATGCGGTGGAAGCCATCGACAACAGGGTGGCTGGCGTCGATGACCGAGTGGCCGGTGTCGATGATCGAGTGGCCAGCGTCAACGATAGGATAGTCACCGTTGATGACAGGGTGATGGTGGTTGACAACAAGGTCACGGAAGTCATCGTTGGTGTGTAAATCATCTTCAGTTAATCCCCAAAACGATACATAATCCTTGAACCACTCAGACGTGCGACAAACTGCCAACGACGTAGATCAAATGAAATGTTTGTCATCTTTTAGCCTCATCAATGCTACTGTTGGGCCTTACCCATCCTTTCAGGGAAGCAATTGCGGGAAAGTATTCAAAAATGGCTCTCCCCTCCGGACCCCTCGACGAACCACAACATCGCTTGTGGTACTCATCACAAGAAAACTGCGACCTGGTTTTTTCAAGGCAGCATTTTTCAGGAGTGGAAATCAACAGGATCGCTTCTTTGGATCCACGGAAAGCGTTTGTCCGTTCCTCTTTCCAACTTTTTCGCCTCTGATAGCATCTCTTATTGTAGCTGGCTCGGGCAAAAGCATTATCTGGTGCGTGGATTTTTAATGGCTTCCGTCAAAATTCACAATAACTGACATTTCCGGTCAGTTCTACGGTGATCCAAGATATTGAAAAGATGTGCGAGGCCGGAAATGTGTCGATGGCTTATTTTTATTTCGACTTTCGGGATGCCAACAAACAAACCTTGCGCGACCTAGTCCCTTCCCTTCTCAACCAACTTTCAACTCGCTCGGGTCCTCGTTGCGACATTCTATCGGATCTTTTTTCAGCTCACGACGAAGGCAAGAAACAGCCTAGTGATATCGTTTTAGTCGATTGCCTAAAAAAGATGCTCACACTTCCTGATCAACGTCCAACCTACCTGATTATCGACGCGCTCGACGAGTCTTCAAACACCTCTGGGATCCCATCACCTCGCGAAACGGTTCTTCACCTTCTGAAGGAGCTTGTCGACCTTTCCCTTCCGAATCTTCGTATATGTGTCACGAGTCGCCCCGAAATCGACATACGAAATGTCCTCGAACCTCTGACCTCGCGTCGAGTCTCCCTTCATGACCAAAGTGGACAAAGGAAAGATATTGCGGACTATGTCAGGTCTATTGTTTACTCGGATTCGGAACAAATCATGAGGAGATGGCGGATGGAGGATAAGGAGCTTGTAATTCAGACACTCTCTGAAAGAGCGGATGGCATGTAAGTGAACTGCTTTATGCTTGTGATCCCTGTTGAAAATTTCAACAGGTTTCGGTGGGTGTTCTGTCAGCTGGAAGTCCTCCGGTACTGTCTTCCACCAAGTGTTCGGCGTACCCTCGACGAATTACCAGAGTCTTTGGACGAGACGTATAAGCGCGTACTGAAGGAAATCAAGAAGCCTAACCGAGATCACGCGTATCGTTCATTGCAATGCCTTGTTGCAGCGATTCGGCCGCTTGATGTGAAGGAGCTCGCAGAGGTCCTCGCAGTCGACTTCGATGATGCACAAGGGATCCCAAAGTTGAAGCCCGATTGGCGGTGGGAGGATGAAGAACAGGCACTCCTGACATCATGCTCAAGTCTAATCTCCATTGTCGAGACAGGCGATTCGCGGGTTGTACAGTTCTCACATTTTTCAGTCAAGGAATTCTTGACTTCCACACGGCTCGCTACTTCGACTGGACATGTCTCGCGTTATCATATCGTCCTTGAGCCTGCACATACGATCCTGGCGCAAGCTTGCTTGAGCATTTTGCTCCAACCAGACGATCATGTCGAAGAGAACGGCGTCAGGAAGAGGTCTCCCTTGGCTGTATATGCTGCTCAACACTGGGTGACCCATGCGCAATTCGGGAGGGTGTCGACGTTCCTACGAGAGGCGATGGAATATCTGTTTGACGTGGACAAGCCATATTTTGCGGCTTGGCTCCGACTACACAACATAGACACCTATGTCAACGAGGATTCATCATCCTTTTACTGGTTCGCAGTTACTTTTAGATCCGACATTACTCCGCTATATTGCGCGGCATTGTGTGGATTCGAAGATCTTGTAGGAGACCTGGTCGTCAAGTATCCACAGGACGTGAACACCGGTGGTGGTCACTATGTGACACCACTGGTCGCCGCGTTGGCGGGAAGACATTTTCAGACAGCAAAGCTTCTTCATGACAACGGTGCACACGTGGATGTCCGCGGCCGGGATGAGGAAACTCCACTTCACTCTGCAGCTTGGTATGGAGATCTCGAGATGGTTCAGGTATTACTTGACTACAAAGCAGATGTCAATGTCCTGGGTCACGGTGGCTGGACTCCGATACACTATACATCAAGTGGTTTTCGCCCCCGACTCTTGCCCCAGAATATCCGTCAATTGTTTCCCGATGTCGCCCGATTGTTGCTTGAGCATGGTGCAGACCCAAACGCGCGGACCAATAGCGGCCAGACCCCGTTGTACCTAGCGGCAGAAAAAGAAATAGTCGAGGTCGTACGTGTACTGCTCGAACATGGTGCGAATGTAGGTGTGGCGGTCAACAAAGGCATGACCCCGTACGAGGCTGCATCGGAGAGAGGATGCGACGAGATCATGAAACTGCTTTCAGAACACGGTGCCATGGGCGTGTTGTAGCACGATCCCTAGAGTATTAGTATACGTCTGCCTTGACGAATATAGATCACGTCTTATTCTGTAGCATGTTGTAATATGCACCAATCCATATGATGTTCGACTCAGCTGTGAGAGATTATTTCTTTGGCCTTGGAACCATCCAACAAGGTCTCTGGCATTCTGAGAGCAGGTCTGAACTGATTTAGACCATGTGTCATAGGCTTAAATCAAGCAGATATGCCCTAACACTTTTGTACAAACAACACTGGAAGAGAAGGAACGACAGAGACGTGAGGTCATGGTCAATGCACCATATTTACCTTGTGCAGTACGTAGAGTGTTAAATTCCAAGAGTCCTGCCTCAGCTCGCGATGACACGACGAACTGAGGGAGTAGAAATGTAACAGTACGTATTTATAGAGAGAGAAAGAGAACGTATGATAATATTGAATTACCGATGCAAAGCGTAAGGTGCCCGATAAAGAGCTTTCGGTGCGAAGCGTCCGGGTGCACGATCTTCGTCACCCCTCGACTCGGAATCTCAACATAGAGTCCCTTTGATCTCATCGAGCATTGGCTGCATTACTATTGCGTCGAGAGTCCCATTGTCCTGGTGCGTGCGGAATCATGCGAGATCATTCGGCTGCCGAGATATTGATTCATTATGCGCTTGAAGATCGACGAGGTGGCGTCGCGTTTTCTACTTGGGAAACAGAACTTACAGAAGAGATTAAAAGATATGTCAATATCGAAGCTAACTTGTAGCCTTGTCCGAACAGTCCGATCGGGGTATTGAAGATTTTTCAAAGTCCCAATCGTTACATCCATCATGATCGACGGGCTCCGGATCTCTGGTTATGGGTTCGATTGCCGGGACTTGCACGTGACAAAAGCAGTCACAAATCACATGACGTTGTTTGGTGCGTACGAGTATTTCTCAGCCTTATAACTCCACGAATCATGTATGGGTATCCTCCACCTCCTACTCTTGCCCAAGGCAAGTCGCATATATTTCCTCGAATGTGCCACACACCTGAGACTACTCAGCGTACTGGCTCAGCGTCGTCAACAGATTTCGTCTCTCATTTCATTCCATGGTCGGTTTTCTATTATTATCATGGTCTAGTTTCAGTAAGCGGGCAGCTCTGTGTTCAAGGTTGTCCTCCCTCGCGAGCACGCTGTTAATCCGATGGTTCCGATCTGTGCTACTTTGCAAAGTTTTACGCTGCGTCACGACTCTCACGACGAACTCCTCATGCATCATACTGTAGCTGGCTAGGCTGTCATCGTAACGCCGCAGCTACATACAATAGCGTAATCCCAGGCAAGCGAATACAAGATGGCAAACTTTTGCACGCCTGGCCGCGTGATCTGAGTCCCTGCCAAAGTCTCCGCCTCTGGTTCCAATTCTCTGCCGCACCTACGTAAATAAACTACAGTTTTCGCATGCTCAGCGCTCAGCGCTCACGTGTAGATAGTGAAATCTGTGGGCAAGTGGGTGGGCGTATATGCGTCCTCGAGGCCCGAGGGGCAACGGCTCGATGTCTCATGAGGAATCCACAAACGGACTTATTTTGCGTTGCGTTATCTTCTTTGTTATTTTGTTGGAGTTCGAGTCACGGTACCCCGTTCTTTGGGCACGTGAGCGACGCGTTAGTATAAAAACCTTAGGTCTTGTATGCGTCACCCTCAGTCCTTTCTCTTCTTCTATACGACTGAGGGTGAGTATTTCCGAGTATATGCGCATGTATCATTGCTAAACTTCGACGTAGTCTTCGTCGTTGTTTAGGTATAATCACTGAGTCCTTTCTCTTCTTCTATACGACTGAGGTCTTCGTCGTTGTTTAGTCTGCACAGGTTATGGGCCCTGCTGCCCTCTGAACTAGACGACAAGACTACGCATATACTCACTCAAACGGACTCAAAAAATCTTTTTCCATGGCCGCTACTACATCCTCTGCCACTCCTGCCACTGGCGCCGTTCCTGCAAATCCTTCCGCTCCTACCAACACTGCCCCTCTGGCACCACAGCCACTAGCGGAACTACCACTGTCCCTCCTACCACCGCTAATACTACCGTCAACATACACACATCTCATAGTGCCACGGGTCCTGGAAGCATCACCATCCTTGAGCGACAGGTCCATGACTCGAGCTGGCCCTCCGACCTCATTCTGGATCTGAGCAAGACCAACTGGTTGGAGTGGAGCCGTCGACTGACCTTACTGGCAGACAGACTCTACGTATCGGGCTACTTGGATGGATCCCTCTCCTGCCCGGACGCGGTCAATCATGCTGCCGCTCACGACATCTGGTCGGGCAACGACAAATCCCTACGCGCATTTATGCTGGAACGCATTGCTCCCGAAGAGTATGACATTGCCTCCCCTCTCGGATCTGCACATGCCACTTTCGTGGGCCTGAAAACACGACATGAGCAACGGGGTCTCCATGCGCAGATCAATCTTCTTCGGAAGTCATTCGAGATCCACTACAAACCGGGGACGCCCATACGTGAAACTTCTAAGGAGCTCCGAAAAGTTTTCGATCGCTTTACCAAAATGGGAAAGATCGACGAGGACAAACTCTTCACGATCATCATTCTCAACGCTCTGGGTATTCATTTTCCCCAACTACAATCCGCCATTCACAGCATGACAGAGGATGCGAACTTCAATTCAGGGATCACCATGAGACGCATTGACACCGAAGCCGATTTAGAGGAACGCCGTGCTGAGCTAGGGATTCAAAGCTCGGTATTCGCCCTCACTACCTCCAGCAAACCAAAAGGGGCGGACATCATCTGTTCCAACTGCAAACGTCTCCACCACACCATCGAATACTGCGTGCGTCCAGGTGGTGGAATGGCGGGAAAGACAATGGACGAAGCCAAAGCCGCTCAACGCGCTGCCGCTGGGAAACCCCCTCGCGTTGCCTCGGGGAAGTCAAACTCTGCCAATGTGGCATCTGCCGTCACTACCACCACCACACCTGCTGTTTCCACCCCCTCGACAACCCCCACTGCCATGTCCGTATCCATCAATGGCGTGTCATATATCCTTTCCCCCACCCCTGCCCCTGCAACTGCCCAGATCACTGCTGCGCCTCCCGTCCAAAGCAGCAACTTTTGTGACCACACTGGGACGCCCTTGGATGTCAATGACCTTGTGGATTACGAAGCATACCTCCTGGACAACGGGGCCCCCGCAACGTCTGTCGACTGGAACAATCACTCCAAGACGATCAATCTTCCTGATATCCAGGTCCATACCATCTCTGGACCGGAGACGGCAAAGGGCAATCCCTCCCCATTCATCCTCGATAGCGGCGCCACTTGCCATATCTCACCAGAACGCTCTGACTTCAAGTCACTTCGTTCCATCCCCTCCAGTCCGATCAAAGGATTTGAGGGTACCAGCATCTCCGCCATTGGGATTGGGACGGTCGTACTGTCCGTTGGCTCTAACCATCAACTGACTCTCGAAAATGTCCTCTTTGTCCCGGCTGCGACCGTACGCCTCATCTCCGTAGTAGCCCTTGCCCGCGACCACCAGTACATCACGTACTTTGATCCCACTTCTTGTTATGTGGCAACCAAAGATGGATCCATCATCGCGCGTGGCCTCATCTCCCCCACCCGTAACCTCTACACCCTTTCCACTTCTGATGCCTCACCCGGCCAATCAGCTCTCTATGCCTCTCGCATTCCTGACATCGAGACTTGGCATCGCCGCCTTGGTCATTGCAATACCCGCACCATCGTTGACATGGCTCGGACCAACGTCGTTAAAGGTATGCCTATCAATCTCTCCCATGCACTGCCGAAATGTAACGAATGCATTATCGGCAAACAGGCCCGATCATCGGTGCCGAAGGTGCGGGAGGGGTTGAAGGCTGAACGACGGTTGGAAAGAGTTTACGTTGACTTGTGTGGCCCTATGCATGTTCCATCGAAAACCGGACGCTTGTACAGTATGAACATAATCGATGATTTTTCCGGTTACGTTTGGAGCATCCGCCTGAGACGCAAAGACGAAGCTGCACTTGCCCTCCGCGTTTGGCATCACGCTGTGGAGAACCAATCCGGTGAACGACTTAAGAAACTCATCACCGACAATGGGGAACTTCTCTCCCAGACCACACAAAACTGGTGTGCTGAACATGGCATTGAACATCAACTAACCGCCCCCCATACTTCGGCACAGAATGGTCGCGTCGAGAGACTACATCGAACCCTGATGGATAAATCCAGGACGATGCGCCTCGCATGCAACGCACCGCCTTCTCTATGGGACGAATTCTATGCCACTGCAACGTACCTCACCACCCTCACCGCATCCTCTTCCTGCAATGGCAAAACACCATTCGAACTGTGGTTTGGCCACGCACCCTCCCTTTCCCACCTACGCGAGATCGGTTGCCACGCTTTTGCCCTAATATCCACGCACAACCCGAAAATCTACCAACGCTCCGTCCCTTGTATCCTCATCGGGTACGCTCCCAACGCTAAGGCTTATCGCCTCTGGAACCCTGCTACCGGACGCATTTTTAATTCTTTCCATGTAAATTTCATAGAACACCTTGATTCTTTACCATCCGATCTTCTTCCTGGGACCCTTCTCAATGTTGGGGACCAATCTCTTCCTCCCTCTTGGGACTCCGTTCTACCTACCTTAATCCCTCCTCCACCTTCCAGCTTTGAGCCTCTTCTTCCCCCTAGGACTTCTATCACTGTACAAACTCCCTCGCCGCTTGTTCCTCCACCTTCTTTACCTACTTCGAATGCCCCTCCTCCTGCTCCTCCCCTTTCTTCTGGCCCCTTGAATACTATCATCCCTCCTGCCCCACCTTCCCTCCCCGTGTTCCAACCACTACCTCTGCTCCTGCTTCCCCTGCTCGTCCACCATCCCCTGCTTCGCCTGAACCCCCTGCACCCGATGTCCCTTCGCTACGTCGCACTACTCGTCTTCGCTTTCCCAATTCTCGCCTCGCCACTCGTGATGGCCTAGCCCCTGATTCTCGCCTCGCCGCTGCCTTATCCGACGTCGCCACCTCCGCTGCTCGTCGTAAGGAGGAGCGATCTGCACGCCGAGCCGAATTAGACGACCGAGCTGAAGCTCTCCTATCCGAATTCGCATCAGTCCGTGACACTCATCACCTGATCCCCACTGACCTCGACCTGGCAGATGACCCTGGTACACACTATTCTGTAGAGATGGTGTTGTCCGCTATCGCTGATGGATCTATGGAGCCTATCTTAGACTCAGGCGACGACCCTTCTTGGTCCGAGGCACTGGCTTCTCCAGACAGAGAGTATTGGATCGCTGGGGGACGTGACGAATTGAAAAGCTTGAAAGACTTGAACGTCTTTGTGCTAGTTCCACGCTCGAAAATGCCCTGCGGTCAAAAGGCTCTAAAAGGAAAACTCGTCTGTAAACGGAAACGCGATGACGCAGGAAACGTGGTCCGCTACAAAGTGCGATACGTTGCAAAGGGCTATGCACAGCGCTATGGAATCGACTATGACAAAACCACTGTACCCACTGTACGGCTGGAATCCTTTCGAACAATCCTCCACATCGCCGCTACACTTAAATGGGACCTGCAGCATGTAGATGTCAAGACAGCGTTCCTCCACGGAGTTCTTCCAGATACTGAGACGATGTTCATGGAACAACCTCCTGGTTTTGAAGCACCTGGAAAGGAGACTTGGGTGATGAAACTGATGAAGAGCCTCTACGGGATGAAACAGGCCAGTAGAGTTTGGAATCAGACCTTCGATAAAGTGGTGAAGAAGCTGGGATTCGAACGCTTAGCTTGCGAGTGGTGTGTCTATCGGCGGGAGTCTAGCACCGGAACGATCATCTTTGCTGTCCATGTGGATGATATCGTATCTGCGGCATCATCTCCAGCTGAAAACGACCTCTTCAAGTCACAACTGAAGCAACACTGGGAGATCAACGACTTGGGACCTGCAAAATTCGCCTTGGGAATTGCTATATCACGCGACGACGATGCCAAAACTATCTCCATCTCGCAATCGGCTCTGATCGATCGAGTGGTTGAACAGTTTGGACAATCTGAGGCGCATAGCATTGATACCCCAATGGTGGCAGGCCTTCAACTTCGTCGCCCCGACAGAACTGTCCCTACTCCTTCTCACATTATAGAGTGGGCAGAGCGGACTCCCTACCGATCTCTGGTCGGTTCCCTCATGTACATCGCGAGAGGGACTCGTCCTGACATTGCCTACGCCGTGAGTCGATTGGCTTCCTATTTGGATTGCTATCGCCCCGAGCACTGGCAGGCAGCAGTTCGAGTCCTGCGGTACCTAAAAGGAACGCGAGATCTCCGGCTCACCCTCGGTGGTCAGGGACCTTTACAACTGGTTGGGTACTCGGATTCCGATTATGCAAATTGTCCCGACTCGAGTCGCTCTGTGAGTGGGCATTGCTTCACGCTTGGATCTGCGATGATTTCCTGGAGTTCGCGAAAACAATGGATAGTCGCGGATTCTTCCTGTTATGCGGAATACATAGCCCTCCACGACTCAGCCCGCGAAGTGATTTTCCTCAGGCAATTGTTGGACGGCTTGCACCTCTTACCGTCTCGTGCTACGCCAGTCCACTGTGACAATAACGCCGCATCAATACTATCAGAGGACCACGTCTTTCACGCTCGCGTTAAACACATTCGGGTCAAGTATCATGTGATTCGGGAAATGGTGGAGAATGGGGAAGTGGCCGTTACCCGCATCCGGTCCAGTGATAATACGGCAGATATCTTGACCAAGCCTTTAGCTCGTCCTGATTTCTTGCGCCTACGTCATGGTCTAGGATTGCGCGGTGTTGAGGCTCAGGAGGAGCGTGCGTTCTGATGTTGTGAATCCTTTCATATTTCTGTTTCCTTTTCTCTTTTCCTTTCCTCAATTTTTGCTTGCTACTGTACCCGCTCTTTGACACAGTGTACGTGAAGGAGGAGTGTTGGAGTTCGAGTCACGGTACCCCGTTCTTTGGGCACGTGAGCGACGCGTTAGTATAAAAACCTTAGGTCTTGTATGCGTCACCCTCAGTCCTTTCTCTTCTTCTATACGACTGAGGGTGAGTATTTCCGAGTATATGCGCATGTATCATTGCTAAACTTCGACGTAGTCTTCGTCGTTGTTTAGGTATAATCACTGAGTCCTTTCTCTTCTTCTATACGACTGAGGTCTTCGTCGTTGTTTAGTCTGCACAATTTTTTGCTCTCGAACTACTGTAGAATTTACCGTTCCTACTATAATGTGGTGCCTCAGGCCTCAGGGACTGCCGCGGCGCTGCCATCCGTACGGAATCGATCAAGCGCGACAGCGCGAGGTTCAGACAGAAGTGCTGCCGCGAGTACGACCCGCCGGCACAAGTCCGACATTTTGTTCTGGTCTTCTTTGTGGGTCATAAAGAAGAACATAACAGATTGTGTCTCTCGTTTCCTGACTTATTTCTTCGTACAGTACTTGCACGAAAATGTTAGGACATGCATGCTAAGTTTGACCAACCCAAGTACCCATTACTCAATAACCGTCCAAGTTTCATCATGGACAGGGTGCTCATGAAGAACGCGATAGCAAGGCTGATAGGGAGGAGGGCAAACAGGCACCACATTTTCCTGACGCAGTCACTGGTCCCGGGAGGCTGGATGCGGAGCTCCTTGGCACAGGGTACAGTAACCATAAAGCGTTGCTTGACAAGTCCCCCCCTGCCCTCACGCATGCATCTACTGTACACGGAATCATCAATATATCCAAACTAAGCTCTAAATTAAATCGGGGGAAGGTGTGTAGTGGGGTGGGGTCCAAAGAAAAAATGGGGGATAAAGCTATGAAGGCGAGAGCTACTACTGTAGCCAGCCGAAATTACATCAAAATGAATTTTTTCTACTCCGAGATCTACTGTACAGCACCAATGAGTACTAGTGTTTCCTCAGAACCAAGGTCGGTAACACAGCGCCAAGAGACGAGATGTGTCTCGAACAATTTTGGCGCCTTCGATGGCTACATTGGCTAGTCCAGGGAAAAGAAATCACACACGCCAGTCCCGCATTTCCCAACTCCGAACTGACAAGTCCAGGTCTTTGGTGACCAGACTGGCGGATTCGTGCTCTAGAAAAAGCATAGTACAGATAGCATACATGATAGAAGTTACAGTAAACATGAGATGGGAGTGCCGCTATGTATGTATATGGTATCAAATACGACCCAATGGTCCACGGTATGTATAGACAACATTGCAACTACAAATCCCAGAGGAATTGAAAGATAAAAAGACCACGAGAAAGATGTATAAATAATGCCTGTGACAGACCAAAAAAAAAGAAGATATATGGACGATATAAATTGTCATCAAAATCACGTCACGATCATTCATCACCGACCAAGCAGTTCCAAAACCTGTTGCAGCGTCCCCGGTTCGAGCGGACACCCACTTTGCGCGCGCGAGTCCAACGCAGCCCTGATCGCATCGACCCCAGCAGCAGCGTCGGCGTCCCCAGGCGACCGGTCCAAGCGCGACGAGACCGATTCGGCCGCGAGCTCGAGCTGCAGCAGCAAAAAATCGAGCACACCGATGAGCTCTGCCTCGGATGCACGGTCGGGGACGCTCGGCGCGAGCGCCCCTAGGTCGCTGAACAAGAAAAGACCGTCGTCTGCGTCCACTGGAGCAATCACCTGCGCGCGCGATCCCTTGCGCACTGGTAATGGGCGGAACACCCGTCCACCAGCAAGCGTCTGCAGGCGCACCGTCAGGTATGACAGCTCGCGAACCTGCTCTGGCGTCAAGCTCCACTCTTCACCACCCGATAGCGCCGTGACACCAAACTCTGGGGGCAATTCATCCGAGCTCGACCGTTCGATCGCGTCCTCCGTCACGACCAGCGCATTCTGTTCCTGTTCAGCGGCGATAGAAATGTGCAGGCGGCTCAAGAGCTTCAGCGGGTACATGGCAGTCATCACTTCGGGAATTTCGAGTCCCTTGAGTTTCTTTTCGCCCACGTTGATATACTCGGGCTCTAGCGATTGCAGGGCTTCCACAGTAGTGACCAGGTCCAACGAGGCTGTCTCAGCCGTCAACTCGCGTACGGCATCCGCGCTCAACAAGATCTGGCCACCTGCCGCCGAATTGGCCACACGAGATGCGCGGTTCACCATTGGGCCGTAATAATCCATCCGCCGCGAAACTAGGTCCATCTCACACACCGGCGCGCCACAGTGGATGCCCATTCGGAGACTCAGCCCGCGTGCGATCAGAGTCCCGGTGGCGTCGCGAACCTCCCGGCCCTCTGGCAGGTCAAGGATCTCCTTTGGCCACGGCTCGTCAAGCAGGGACATCTGTATGCTGCCACACCACAGCAAGGCTGCAGATACCGCCGTGAATGCAACCATAAACGCATCACCTTCCGTTTTGACCTCGTAGCCACCACAAATACGAACGTGGCGCCGAAGCAATTGATGGTGCATCGTCACTGCCGTCCTCATTGCCGTTTCATTGACGTCCCACAGATGCGTCGAGTTGACAATGTCCGTGAAAGCGAGCACGACCTGGCCAACAGGGGGCGGGATCTCAGGGTCCAGCCTGCCAGTCTCGTTGTCCCCGACTTCGTCTTTACGGTTCCTACGTGGTTGTGAGAACAGCTCTCCATCCTGTAACGGATCCTGTCCTCGCGGGCCGAACATACCAGCCATGGAGATCACCATGATCATGGTCGTGCCCTCCGATCCGTAGCTGATGGCAAAGTCACGCAACTTCTGCGCCGCGATCATCGGATCGGCACGCTCAGAACGTGCGATGTCTACTGCGGTCTGGTATGAGACGAAATCCCATAAGCCGTTGTTGGCAATGATCAGGAACTCGTCCAGCTCAGATAGTTTCAGTGAGCTGACATCTGGCCTCGCGTTGACGATCGGTACGAGATGATAGTACCCAAATGAGCGGGATACGTCTGCCTCGTCATTGACCAGTCCCTTCGGCGACACCCAGCCCTCCGCAGAACGAACGCGCGTGATTTCGTTCCGATCGAACGGTTCGTGCTTGACTGATACGACATGCGCAAAACCGCGTCGTGACATGACCGCTAGCGCATTCCCCACGTTCGCAACGTACAAGTGGTGGCCACGGAAGTAGGCCACGATGCCCGATGCGCCGATGCTCGATCCACCAACAGTGCCGACAGAATCCGCAGGGTTCATACCAATAATAGCGCCTGCAGAGCGATGACTAGCCTGCGACATCTTGCGTCCGCTTGCATTGGTTGCGTATGCTGAGAACAGATGGTCGTGCGTAAGGCGATTGAGCTTCAGGAATGTGCGCCGGAGTGCATCCGGGTGCGACTCGCCCTTGCTAAGGTCGAGGGCCTTGAGCTGCTCGGCGAACGTCGACACGAAGTTGTCGGTCAAAAACTTGGAGATGTGAGTGTTATGTAGTGACGCGTGCGAGCGCCCGAACATCGCGAAAATCGCCTCGTCGCGGCTTTCTCGAAATGCGGGTTGCACAAGATCGAACATGGTCAAGTATTCACGGTTCCCGAGGTTATCCGCGATCCCATATTGCATCTGGTTGACGAGCGTGACTGACGTGCGGACCCGCCTGTCTTCTGAATCGTCCGGGATATTCACAGCGAGGGTCGTTGTAACGTCCATCAGTCCGAGCACTCGGAGTTGATTCAACTCCTCAAAGCCCGCAAGTCGTTCCAAGAGCTCATTACTAGCCCCTTCTCGCTCTCCGCGGCGTTGCCAGGTCTGGATCCTCAGATGTTTATTGCCTGACAAATTGAGATACTTGAGGTTTTTGTTAAAGTTCCTGTCGTTAAAATATATTGGTTAAGAAATCGCGCAACCGGTTTGCTCTGAGTTGACGACTTACCAATTCCAATCGAACTCCCAGTTGCTTATATTGTATCTCAAACCGTTGCTGCCGACATCCAATACCGCGAGATTAATGACCTTTCCAAGCTCCTGGGGTAAAGTTAATAGGCGGTTTCCGTTCAGATATAGCACTTCGAGCTTGTTCAGCCGCGGCAAGTCCTCTGTCGGCAAACCCGCAAGCTTGTTCCCGCTGAGGTACAGTTCTTCTAGTAAGACGATCTCCTTGAAAAATGGCCTGGGAAGTTCCTGAAAGTCATTGAACGACAGATTAAGCACCCGCAACTCTCGTAAAATCATCAGTAACGGCAGCGCGTCGTCCGTCAGTCGGTTCTCGCCTAGATATAATCGCTGGAGGGATTTTACGAGAGGTGGTTGTGGCCGTGTTAACGTGATCAATGAGCCAGCCGTGGATGCTTTCCGGTCTGGTATGCCTGGGACCAGAGTCACCGTCGAGCTCAATGCACTCTCGGGCATTCCATAAGTTGGCGACAGTGGGGCGGGGACATGGGGGGAGTGTCGGTAAGCGGATGTGCGCGATGACATTCGACGTCATGTTTATACGCTCGAGTGAACCACAGTTCCATAACGCAGTGGGGAATTCGGTCAGGTTGTTGTTATGTACATCGAGCCGTTCGAGCCTTTGTAACCGACCGATGCTGGAGGGTAGGGCGCCGATTAGGTTGTCTGAGCACGAGAACGACTGCAATAAGCTGAGGTCACCAAGCGAATCTGGGATCGCACGGAACTTATTGCGATCCAGGATCAGCTCCTCAAGACTTGTCAGTTGCCCAAGTGCGAGGTCGTCAAACGACGATAGTTTGGCGCTGGAGACGTTGAGGTAGGTCAGAGAAACAGGGATCCGGCCCACAGGACCAGGTGCCAGAGAGATTTGCGTGATGTCATTGTGCGAGATGTCAATTTTCTTGAGGAGGGACCCCGACGATAAGTCCAAAGCCTGTACATCGTTGTGACCGACTAAAAGTTCCTCGAGGATAGGCAAGAGGCCAACACCACCCAGTTCTGTGATGTTGTTTCGCCGACAGTCAAGCACCTTCAAGTTGGAGAGGCGCCGAAAGCAATCTGGGATGCGCGCTACACGATTGCCAACGACGATTAAGACCTTCAGGCGTTGCAGGGATTGCAAATCTTCGGGCAGATGCGATATCATGTTGAAGGAAACATCCAGCTCCTCTAGACCAGACATCTTGCAAACCTCCTCTGGGACGTCCTGGAACTTGTTATTCGAGATGTTCAAGAGTCGTAGCATGTGCAACCGAGGGAAGTACCACGGCAGCTTCTCCATCCTGTTATTCTGCATTCTCAACTCCTGGAGATCTGGAAGGCGGTAGAGAGCAATATCATTGACTTCGCCAATCCGATTGCTTGAAAGGTCGAGCCCCAAGAGAGTGGTAAAGTTCTGCACACTCTGTGGAACCTTCTTGATACACATGTTGGACAATCGAAGTTCGTGTAGAGATGTGCAGAGCTGAACAAAGTCGCCAGGGATATCGAGCATCGGATTGCGCGACAAGGTAAGCGAATTGATATCCTCAGCGTGCGCATATAGAGTCACGGGTACAGTCCGCAAACTTTTGTTCGTGAGATCGACATTCCTATAGTCGGTAAAAATCATTTCTTCCTCCTATTTAAACGTCAGTGCGTGCCAATAGAGAAGTTTGTTGAGCCACCAACCGCAGGTCCCAAGACAGTGCTCTTATACACGAATTTCATCAAGAAATTGAGATCCCCCTCGCCAAGGGTATCTAGCCCGTCAGCTACATCGTAGCCGACCTGTTCTAAACGTCTTCGTACGATATCCGCCGGCCGCTCGGTTTGGGCGAGCATACGCTCTGCATGTGCACGTTAGTGTTTCCAAACGGGTTAAAGTAACCTAACGGACCTCTCCCCCGTTCCTTGAGATACAGCCTATGGTCCTCGCGTTCTCCGGGACTGAGCAACGTTGCGTTAAGCTTGCCCGAGAGCTGTCCGACGGTCGTAGCCAGGCTACAAGTCAAGATGTGAAAATCGTTATTCGCGCGATATACCCGAATCTTGAAATTGCGCGTATCCATGCCGTGGCTTTGCAAGGCCCGCGTCACCGTCGCGCGCCTGCGTGCCTTGCGCTTGCTCGCTGAAGCTTTTTCATCTTCCGAGCTAGACACGTCTGGCTCAGGCTGGTCGCCAGTGACCCAGCTGGGTGGTGCCTTCCATGAAGCCACGCCTTCTTGTGAGCCGGAAGCGGGAGACACGAGCTGTGGTGCTAACACAACAGGCGCGATGGTATGCGGTGACATCCTGCGAAGGTCGACGGTGCCCTCGCGGCTACGGACGCTAGGCGGACGCGATACAAACGGGTCACTAAACACGGGACCGCCATAGTGGGGTTGCGAGGAAGAAGACGAGGAGGGGGTGTGTGCTCTGCCGTCCATGCGGAGTCCACTCGTGCTTGCCTCGTCGAGCGTGGCACCTGAGATGGACCCGCTGTGGGTCGATTGGAGCCGCGAAGGGTCAACAATTCCTTCCATGCGCTCCAAGTTGAGGTCAATATTGAAGTCGGGCTGGAGAGTAGATGGAACGGGCGGCGCGCTGCTCCCCTTTGACTTCTTCTTCTCGCGGCCCCGAACGACGCGTAGCGCGCTTTTGCCTGAGGATGGGTCCATCTGAAGGAAGGAGCTGCCTGAAGACACAAAGGAGGGAAGCAATGGTTGCGCCTTATTGGCAGCGGCTTGGGCTTCCTTGTCGTCGGCATCAAGCCTCGCTTTGCTTCGGGCCCGTCTAATGACATTGAGCGGATTCATGAAAGACTTGGGTTTCCTGAGCTCCCTGTGACCATTGCTTGTTGTGCTACCCGTGACACTTGCATGGTCTTCAGCACTATTGGACTCAGTTGACCGGGTAGACCGGCCACTTTGATTCCGTGGCGGGGAAAAGGATGGCATTTTTCCGCTAAAGCCGAAAGATTTGGGGCTTTTCGCGGGAGGTGTGGGCTGAAGGAGGGGGAACGATAAAAGGAAAGGGAAAGGGAAAGGTTAGGCACAATAGGGGAAACGATCCGAAAAGAGGACTGCGCGCACTGGTTCGTCTCGCCAGACTAAATCGGTGGAAGATTGTGGTGGTGTTTGGGTGAAAGGCGGGACCAGAAATTGGGGGTTTCGAGGATATGCCTGAGAACCTAAAGCCATCACGGGGGGCGATGGAGGAGGAGGGGGACGAGGAGGAGGAAGAGTTGGACGTTGAAGATCAGAATAATCCTGACAGACGGATTATCGAGGCGGGGAATTCAGGCACGCGCGCTGCATTTACTCACACGTACCGTATTCTGTACAACATGTCAAAAAGAATAATACACGAGCTGTACTGTATCTAACCCGACGTTTCATAGTACACTCTCCGATTCCCCCAACAGCTGCACTTGTTAGACGGCCAACTCGGTTATATCGTGACGGACAAACGCTCCGAAAACTACCATATACGGCAATGAACGGCGCCGGTTGCGTCAGCCACAAGTGATTGCCGAAAGTGTGTCGGGTAATTCTACTCCCAGCACTGGATCCTGTGCTCTCACTTGAAAACACTCTCGAGCGCAGGCTGAATCATCATCATCATGCCTTCATCATCTACTCCCTCCCCATCATCTTCTGCCAAGTCGTCCTTGCAGGTCTCCGGCAGTCTCAAGGTTTTTACCCTCCTTTCGGTGCCAGCCACGTTCCACTGTTGACCGTGCTTTGTCACACCACCCAGGTCGTTGGCATCGTCCTCGCGATAGTTAGCGGTCTCCTCATTGGGTCCAGCTTTGTCCTCAAAAAGAAAGGTTTACTGCGCTCGCAGGCCGGGCACACAGCGGGTGAGGGTGTCGCTTACCTGAAATCGGTACGTCACTTCCCCTCTTCCCTGTTCGGCATCTGAACGTTCAAAATTGCGACACCTCAACAGCCATTATGGTGGACTGGCATGATCAGTGCGTCATGTCCTCCTCCTCTATGCTCTCCACATTGACAGCCGTAGTGATGATCCTGGGGGAGTTGTGT
Organism: Russula vinacea; assembly: GCA_022376525.1. Taxonomy (NCBI): domain Eukaryota; kingdom Fungi; phylum Basidiomycota; class Agaricomycetes; order Russulales; family Russulaceae; genus Russula; species Russula vinacea. The sequence goes on from WTXL01000039.1 coordinate 149,360, forward strand.
AACTTTGCTGGTGCGTGACCTTGGCTTGCCAAATCGGACCTCCCATTAATTAGCTAATTACCTTGTCCGAAAGCTTACGCTTTTGTCGAAGCATTAGTAGTGGTAAGCACTTTCGTCTTATTCCTAAGTTTCGGTTTAACAAGCCCCATCAGACTCCTCTCGGTGCACTATCTGTTGTAATTTCAGCCGTCCTATCCTCGACATTTCTTGACGAAAAGCTCACGTTCTTTGGCTGGCTTGGCTGTGGACTGTGTATTGTTCGTCCCGTTCCGCTCGTTCTTTTACCTGTCAATCGTTGATTCCTGGTTAGATTGGATCGACAATCATCGCCTTGAATGGCAAGTCGGCTAAGAGATCATCGCAGTTGCCCTATCAGTTCACTAACGGATCATTCAGGGCCCCAGGAAGCCTCAATCGGACAAATAGTCGCGTTTCAGCACCTATTCTTGTCTCCCCTCTTCGTCGTATACATGACACTTCTCATTTTGGGTGCATTGTCTATTATCATCTATTTTGGGCCCAAGTTAATCTTCACTCGACTCCCTTGCTCCTGACCATGCTGATTCATTGTTCCCCAGATACGGAAGCAAGAATATGATCTGGTACCTTCTCGTCTGCAGTATGATAGGTGGACTCAGTGTCAGTGTAACCACCGGTCTGGGTTCTGCGATCGTTACGAGTGTTATGGGCGATAATCAGGTCAGTTTTCCCCAAGCTCAGCGAATCGTGCCTAACCTGTGATGGGTAGTTTAAACACTGGTTTATATACTTCCTCCTTATATTTATCACGGTCACATTAGGTAAGTTAGCAGGCAAGGGCATATACGGGTTGGAATTGAACTTTTGTGTAGTAACAGAGGTCTTCTACCTTAACAAAGCCCTCGCGCTTTTCAATACTGGTAAGGGTTTGCACGCTTCCATTCAAGTCGCTCGCTCACCTTCCTTTTCTAGCTATGGGTAAGCTTTCCGTATCCGTTTGACACACAAACATGCTCATCTACCGCACCAGTCACGCCTACTTACTATGTAATATGTACGTTTCGGCCCTCTGCTACCTTGTCTCTTCTCACCTGCCACAGTCTCCTTCTGCTCGATGGTCACCACCGTGGTAGGCTTGAGTCCTATTGTTGACGTCGGTCACTTTAATAACATTCTTCAAGGTCCTCTTCAAAGGCCTCAAAGCGTCCGCAGGTCAAATTCTCACCATCGTCATGGCATTTCTTGTCATCTGTGTCGGGATCACCATCCTCCAGATGTCCAAGGTCGATCCGACTCAGTTTAAGAATCTCGACCGTCGCACCACCATTCTTCTCCAGGCTTCTCGGAAGCAAACAGAAGCTGTCGAGGAAAAATCACTTTCCGGTATGGAGGAGCCTGGAATTGACACACTGAGAGGCTCTTTCGGGACGGTTGGCAGCATCATTCGCGCGCGCAGTGCACGTCGCGTCAGCCAGTCCAGTCGTAGCACCAACCAGTCCAGTCGTTTCGGTGGCCCTAGCTCACGCTTTGATGTCGAACGTGCCGATTCTAAATCCTCTTCCTCCTTCGCGGCAGAAAATCTCAGCCACTATGGGGGGATGAGAAGACACCAACTATTCGATCCTCCAGTGTCCCGTTTGGACGTCCCCGAGTCCGACGCTATATCTATGTCCAGCCACCCGTCAATGCGGAAGCCAGCGATCAAGTTTGGAGGGCAAGACGTTGTCCACTCTTATCACCGTGGCACAGTCGGGAAGGATGACCTGGCCACACATGAGCGTCGTGTCGCCCCCCACAGTTCTAGCCCCCTCGCATCACCGGTACAAGCGAATTTTTTGCCAGAAAATGTCAGTGGCAGCCGGTTACATCAGCAACAATCCCCACCGCGCTTCGACCTTGGAGACAATGAGCCGCGCTCAGCACCAGCTGGTGTCGGCGTGGCTGAGGGCGCTTACCGTGATCCATTTGAGGGCGCGCCTGCGTCGGCGACATTGACCATACCTGTAGATGGGAACCGCCGGAACTTCTCCCGGCAGGGGAGCGCGCGAGATTACCCCAAGGGAGACCGTGCAGATGACGCTGAGGAAAGGGTGTCCCTCTGGGACCCACGGCGAGAAGACAGCGACGAGATAGACGTCGCTACTTCACCAGAGTCCACGATAGGGACCATCCGTTTGGTAGCCTCCTCGCGGCCAGGACGTTTCTGAGCTGGTGGCACGAGTTTTGTAATTGTTTACTGGCTGAATCCCCGTTCCCTCAGATCACCCTGCGTCCTGTACCCTGTACGTACTGTAATTGCCTCGCCCTCTCTTCGTTCCCCCATGGATTTTCGCTTCTCCTTTGGTTACGGTAATGATCTAATGACAGGTTTCTGCCTTTATTTTAAAGTTGTCTCTTGTCCCCTACCCTACCGGACATGCCCACCATGCGTGTTTTCCTTTCGGCCATGTATGATGTACGGATAGAACCCAACATTAGCTAGCTGACTGTCTGCATTTCCCCTTTGCCATCATGACAAGGTATCATTGGAATTATTATTTGACTGATTTCATGCCTGTTCGATCAGAAAGGCTGCTCTACGCCTGTTGTTCGAAACCTACAATTAAGGGGTGTTCCGTAATCGTGTCAAACGAGTCCCATGATATAGTGAACTGAAATTCGAAAATATGATCGTGACATCATGATGATTGTGGTAACGACAGTACTGTACTAACTACAAGCACGGGTATCCCACCGCCACAAACAACAACAACAAAATAAAGATAAAATAAAGCCAGAGAGCCGCGGGCAAGGGACGACAATAACGGAGAATTTATTTGTTTCACATGAGCAACACACGTTGGCCCTACGTGGCCCGCAGTCAATGGGGAAGTGAAGTTTCATAGCCGCACTGCGGCAGAAAACGCCCACCACCCACCACCCCAGAAGAAAACACACGAGTAGCGAGAAAGGCGAAAATGGGGTGGACAAGAAAGCTTAAAAAAACCAACACGAGGGAAAGTAGGACGAAAAACGTGGGGCTGAAAGCAAATAACTGATGATCGAAGCGATGGCTCTGCCAGCTTGCTGGACTTGCCCCATGTGGCTACTCTCAACAATTTCCTTTCCGAAGCATGGGACGGGACTCAACTCGGACGCAGTAAGAGGCTGGTTGACTGGGTGGGTGGCTGGATATGGGTGGGGGGGCTCACACGCTCATACGGCGTTGATGAGGGATGATGGTGTGGAAAACTTGGATGACGCTTGTGCCCGGGGTCTGCTGTTCGTTCTCATGGTTGGAGGGGTAGGGCTCTTGCTCGCTGGCGAGCCCCACAACGCGCCATCGGAGTCTGCTCCTCCTACTTGTTCGCGCGGCTTGCGCTGGCCACGACGCGATGTGAGTGGGTATTGGCACCGGAGGTGTCTCTTCGCGCATTGGCTAGAAATCGTTTGTTTAAGGTTCAGCCGGTTATTCAAAATCAACCGATTCGAGGACGCGTCCAGGAGGAGGGCGAGGGCGAGGAAAGGGGTGGTCAAAGGGTAAAACGTTAACGGGAGATGAGATGGGTGAGGTGGAAGGTAGGACGGCGAGTAGGAAGTAGGTGATAAAGCGGATCATGGACCCGGGGGGTTGGGAAAACATATGAAGGGAAGGACGTCAGCATGGGGAAAAGGCAGCGGAGAATGATGAGATCAAATAACGATAACGGATGAGGATGTGACACCCAGGTAGTGCATCAAGACACGACGGCTAGTGCCACGAGTGGTGAGGCAGAGAGGGCCCTATGATAAATATCTGGGGGGCTCTTCAACGCAATGAGCATCACTGTGTGCCCACACAGTAAACATGCCCTCTCCCCCACTTTCCCCTCCTCTTCCCTCCAAGCTCGGCCAGGGCCCGGCGCACTACTAGCTACTGAGAGCGAAAAAACCACTCACGTGCAAGTTCTATCTCCACCCGTTTCACTTCTAGGGTGGCAAGCAATCTTGCGGCCCCTGCAGAAGAAACACGCAAGGAACGGATCTTTCTTGGGTTCCTTTTTCCCACGCCGTCCCCGCCGCGGAGGCGAATAGCTGTCCTCGTCCTCGTCGAAATCCTCGGAATCAGTGCCGCCGCCGCCACCGCCGCCACCACTGCCACCGTTCCGGCCATCACGTTGCCCACGAGGCTCGGTATCCGGGTACGTGATGAACGTCAGGGTCTGCAGGAAGGGACTAAGAGGCGTTGGAGTTGGGGACCGCGTATGCGTTGACGCGGGAGAAGGTAATTGTGTCCTTGCGCGGTGCACGGACGGGTCCCTGTCCTCGGCTTTGATGGCAATGTCGTCTGGATATGGTAGGTGGCCCATCGGTGATTTGCCGCGAGGGGGGCGATCTGGGGACTTAGCTCTGGCCTGCGTCGAACGTACGGGCGCCGGCGCCGGTGCTGGTGCAATGTACTGTCTCTGCGCGTTGGACCCAGGGGCCGATGCGGCCATGTATGTCTGCTGAGGCTCCTCCTTTACGGTCTCGGGGGTATAGTGGGGCCGCGGGGCAGGTGCGGTGGCGTACGTGTCATCATATGGCTGGATATGAGTATAACTGGTATCTGTGGGGAACGCGGCGGTGGCACGGCCCTAGCACGAGCCTTTGAGATCCGGTATCATCACCCACAGGGTGTTGGAGGGTGCTTACCTCATATAATGCGGACCGCGCTACTACCGCTTCCCATTGTATGAGGTGATGCCCACTTTCAGTCTGATGGGCAATGGTCGGGTGCGAGGTGGGTGCGGGGAGCGTGCTCGCGGGGGTATCTGACTCTGGGTAGCCCAAGTTGGTGTTGCCGTAAGTCATGCCGCCACCACCACCACCACACACACCAGGCAGACTATGCTGAAAATGGTTGTCTGCGGCCGTGTGACGATGGGTCGGGGACAGATCTTGGTTATCATAACACGAGGCGGAAAAGTACGCGGGTTCCATGGGAAGTGCCGTCGATACAGCAGGATCGGCGGTTGTATGTTCCTGTGCCGTCGGCCAGTATGTATCGGGGGAGACCAGGGGTGGGTGGTGAGAGACATTGTTTTGGGCAATCACATAAGTTTGCTGATGGAAATGTGCATATTGGAGGTGCTAGTGGTGTGGCGTGAGGATCGCGTGTTGACTGGTGATAGGCAGGACAATGCTGTGTATACCTGATAGTTGCCCTGCTCGTCATTCACGTGATGAGGAGTTGTATACGAGTCTCCAGCATAATAGGTCGACGACCAAGGTTCAGAGTGAGAGGCATAGGACTGTGGAAGCATATGCTCCATGTGGTGCCGAATGGAAGCAAAAGGGTTCTGCGGTGGCGGGGTGTGAGCTGCTGATTAAATACCACCGGTCCCCAGAGCGCGTGGTCCCTGATCTAACTGGTGAGGCGATATGGCCCTTGAACTTGAGCTTGAGCGCCCGTAATTCGCGAGAATCCAGTACCCTGCCGTTCCTGGGCACATTGGAGTAGACTCGGAGCCGCCATACTCATGGTCTCACGATCAGGATATCAGAACACTGTCTTAGAAACTCCTTTCATTTCCTCCAATCAAAACACAGTGCGATTACAAACTGGCAAGAATTTGCCAAAAGTGCCCAAGGAGTTATCCCAGGCTCGTTCATCGCCACCTTCTCAGTAATCTGGGTGAGTGCCCGTTCTATGAAAAAGAAATGATTTCCCCTAGGAGAAGAGTCAGAAGGCAGTGGAAGACACATGCATACATGTGTTCCACGAACGTGTACCTGACGTGAGTCCGTGATCTCTGCCCTACTACACACAACAAACAAATTTGGACCATTACGTCCACAATAATTGATTGGTAGGGCATTAACGTAGCGGTCGTTCTCGGAAAACCTTCGAGTTTTGAAATAAACGAAGAAAACGCCATCGGTACACGGGGTCAGCTGATTGACCACACAGCGCCAACTAACGGCATCCACTCACAAATAATTGGTCCCATGGGCCAATATTTCCACATCAACATATTAACGCCCCGCCTCGGAGAAGGCGGGGGTCAGGCTGTCCTTTGGCCCTCCTATCATATGCTGAGGCTGTACAGCATGTGGTGGCTTTCTGCGAGTCGATCCCTTTGTTTACCAAAGGTGGCTCCCCATGAGGCCAATGCCTGTTGCTTCAAGTCCCGAGACTGAATGCGTGTGTATGCCAAGGATGGCGACCGTTGTCACCGATTTTCTCTGATGTTTGAGGGGTGGGGTTATGGCAACAGTGATTCGCGCACCCGCGAAAACGAAACAGAGCATCCGATTTCATATAATCATAGTTCTCCAACGGCTTTTTATGTCCTTTTCACCCGTTGAGGTAGTACGCAGGCCTGCCATGCCGTGCGAGGTGCCTTTGAAGCCCCTGAAGGCCTGAAGCCTCGTGCATGCACAAGGTGATGACTTTTTTCGCTTTAGGCTGGGAAGAACGTTGCGTCCTTTTGGCTGTCGATTTGGCTTTTGCGCCTCTGTCCCTTGCCTTGGACGGCTCTTGTCAATACAGGAAACGTGGGCCCCTGTATGTCAGGTGGTACGACCGAGTGCCCGTAGTGTGTAGGATAGCACACTGCGCACTGGTCTCGGGGGGCATGGCATGTAATGCAACCAATCCACCTTCTGCTCCACATCCCAGCGCCGAGATCCGTTCGCGTTTACAGTATCAGATGAAACGTTTAGAACAGTCGACGATGTTCTCAACAAACCTGAAATATGCCGTACAGTCATTTCAATGAATGGTTTGACATGTCGCACAAGTAACGAAATCGAGTAGTACAGGCAGTGGGAAAGATACTACTATGATCGATCGGTGGCATTTTCCAGATGCTCAATAGCAAATCCAGCAAAGGGGCTATTGTATGTTACAAACCAACCAGTGCTCGATGGCATATGCCGGCATTCGGAGATTTATTGCTCTGAATTTGACCTCTACTACTCTACGCGCTCTCGTGCCAAGGGAAACTCGATGGGTCCCGTCACGCGGGCAGCCTCCCCGTACGTCAGGATGCCTACGAAAGGCATGAGATTGTACTTGAGAGTGTAATTGGCAGGCGTCGCGCCCCTACAATGCCGTTGTGTCAGTCTCACAACGATCACGGGGATAACGGGCACATGGAAACCTGCGCCACAAGAGCGTGAGGTCGATGGAGAAGCGACCTACTTGAATTTCGCGGACACATCACGGAATGGGTACTTGTTCTTGCCAGAAACCGCCATAACTGCATCTTCCTTTCTCCGGACAATGCGATCCCAGAATACAACCTCATTACGAACCTGTTAAAAGAGTTAGGGGCCTGACCTATCAAGAGAAATGAAAAAGAAATAAAAAAGAACTAAAAACTTTACGACACGCATGCAGCGTGTGGGATGACGAAACACAAATGTACTAGTCTTCATAGATAGTCGTGCGGCACCTGTCACATGGACCACTTATCGTATCTCGAGGACCGGCATTGAGACAGCCGAGTGTCTCTCGTCATGTTGCCGTGGGCAGTATGCCAGACCCACGAGCAATTAGTCTGGCTACAACCATATTCCGGATAGGTTTCAAAGTCGGTCTCCCACGCTCCCTGATAAAGTCCATAGGAGATACAAGGAACGTGGCGCGGACTTACCCCCTTCGCATTGGTGTACTCCGCTTCCAAGTAAACGAACAGTTGCTTCGTGTTCCAATTAAACAAAGACGAAAGGTCTGTGATTCAGGAGGTATTCCAATGTTATCAGGCATTGGATCGCGGGTTATAAGCGGAAATGATCAAAGCTTGATTAGGACTCTCAAGGGGAATGTATGTTCACGGGAACGCACCAGCAGTTATATTAAATGTAACAAAAGCATATTCTTGCCGACGGTGCGGATATCGTCGCGTCTCGCCTGCGAACCTGCACAAAGTTAAGTGTCAGAACGGGATATCGCGAGCGTCGAATATGGGAACGGTATGATTGATCAAAAGATAAGAGAGATAGGAGAGGGCGTGAAAACAATATTCCCATATGAAGAGTGAGGCGGTGTCGGTGAAGCCCTGGACCCATGACTGCGATCGACCTGCCAGTAAGGAGCAGGAAAATAGAAAGGGATGGGTCAGGAGTGGCGTGCACCTGTGGATGTAGCTGGAGTTGGCAGAAAGGTGTAACTGCTTACACTTTGACAGAAGTGACCTCGAGAGACCCAGTTGGATGGGGGGTGAATACGAAAGAAGATAGGGCAATTGCTCCAAGAAGAACCATTACAATAGTCGATATCGTAGCAGAGACATTGTTAACTCTGGCATAGATGCTATGCATTGTGGAGGAACTGAGGGAAAAAGACACGTTGCTCGTCGCGTCTCGTGTTCTCATCCCGGGGTTTATCCGGGCCGGTAGGCTATTCAACGACAAACATCCCTAAAGAGCGTTGTCTCCTGTTTTCTACCAGCTGTCCTCAGAACGCGGCTTCATGGATACCGACTACATCTTACACAGGATTATACGGCGTATCGCCTCGTGGGCAGTTTACTCTTTCTTCACTGAGGTGCGCGTCATCGGTGGGGAGAATGTGCCTTTGAATGGTCCCATCATCGTGTATGTTTCTCAATCGACCTTGCCCGAATTCGCCCAGGATCTTAAACAACATGCGTGTTGTTCCTGGGTGTCTTGATTTGATGCTGATGACTCGGTTTAGAACCGCAACTCACCACAACATGATGCTTGACCCTGCTATTCTTTGTCCGTCTTCACGCTTTGTTGCAATCGCCCTAGTTGATGTCACATAGCCTCGGCGTTTCCTCACCACAGAATATTACACTATTGGAGCAAAGGTCGGGATTCTCTTGTCTATGATGACATGCTGACCGGCCAATACAGCCAGTCTCTTCGCGAATCCCGTGCTGAGCAAAGTCCTTTACAGCACGGGAAACATTCCTGTAGACCGCAAGAACAAAGATCGCCAGGCCCTCTTCCGTGGTACCATTGACGCACTTAGTCGTGGTAACGCCGTGGCACTCTTCCCAGAGGGCACCAGTTACACCGAACCGCGTATAATGCAAGTCAAAGAGGGCGCAGCATGGGCAGCACTTGAATACTGTAAATGGACCGGAGAAAACCCCGAGCACGCGTCGCAAGACCCCCTCGTGATCGTGCCCTGCGCCATTGTTTACACCAATAAGTCCAAGTACCGGAGTTATGTACGTCCTGTTCGCATGTCCATTGAATATGCAGAATGTCTCAATGCCGCGATGGATGTCACAGGTGATCATGGAGTCGGTCGTTTTCCGAGCTCCTGTCTGCCATCTGACAACCTGACTTTATAGATTTGGCAATCCCATCACCGCGATGCCGTACTTTGACCATGTTCTAGAAGATGAAGGTTCACGGCGTGCCGCTGTGAAGCTCCTCACGCGCACCATCGAAGCAAGTCTTGTGGAGCTGACAATTAATGCCCCTGACTGGTCAGTAAACACATGAAGATTACCTTTTCCCCTGATCCATTCGCTCAATTCAGGGACACTCTCTACGTAGCGCGCATGGCAAGAGACCTACTCTGGGAGGACCAGGAGTCTCTCGACCGTGACGAATATGTTAACATTTCGCAAACGTGGGTCTACTCACATAGAGGGCGAGGCACCTATTGACTTGTTCGACAGACTGGTCGATCTTTTCTCAACCCCCGATGCAGCCCCGAACTTCCCAGCCCTGCGACGTTCTCTTCTAGAATATTATTCACTCTTGCAGTCGGCGCAGCTAACCAATTCGGTCCTATCTTCACTCCCACTTCCCCGGACATTGGATCCCCATCAGCCCGTCGCTCTCCCCAGTCGGCTGTTTACGCTCCTCGTCCTGATTCGGGACAGCCTTGCTAGTCTCATACGTCTACCTTTCTTCATTCTGCCCTTGATTGTGCATTTTCCTGCCTATGTCATGGGGCAGCTCGGTGCACGACTGGTGATAGACGAGGAAGAGACCCAAGCGCAGAATAAGGTTCTTTGCGGGATGTTCCTCCTCATGTTGATCTACCCTACCGCATTTTTGGTAATGTGGGCATTTTTATGGTTTACTCCAATTGGCGCAATCCTTTCAGCCACTCTTGTCTGGTTATTCGCCGTATATCATAACAAGCTTATCAATGGCGAGTAACTTAAACCGTAATGCGTTATCCCCTTGCTTCAACTGACCTGCACGTTTTAGATAATTATGAGCAGTACGTTTTCTATAATCGGACGGCCTGCTTCCGCCTAACTCATATTTTTAGTATGAAACGCGTTGCTGCCGCATGGCGCGTGCTAATCGGTGTTTGGACACCAAAAAAATGGGAGTATTCCATGACGGCTCTTGCACAGTACACCGCCACCCCCATTCCGCCGGCGAATGAGTGGATCACTGGGAAACCCGGGGCACCCGGGGCACCCGCGGGTGGCGTTGCGCCGGAGCCTCCCGTTTCACCGCAGCCGTATCGCGCTCGGCGCCCCCGGTCAGGACGGGTCATGCGACATGTCCTGCGCGCTCGCGCGGAGGCGGCTCGCTCTCTCGCGTCATTCATAACTCAATTGGAGGATGGCCCCGCGGACAAGCGTGTGCGCGCTTCCGTTCATCTGGCGCGCGTTTACGGGGGCGTGGAGAGTATCACCGGCGCCTCGGACATCAACGGCACGGAGGAATCATCGCCTACATTCGCCGGATGGCGTCGTGCACGTGAGGTAGTCTCGTATCTCCGTGGGCACGGCGCGAAGATTGCGGCCCTTGAACGGGACATTGAGATTGAGTGGGCTGCACAGAACAGCGATGGCGAGCTGTCTTCGGCTGAGGACAAGGACACTAGTTCCCTTAGGCTCTGATTCTTGTGGTAACTGTTCTCGCTACCCCCTATGAGTCTCCATACCATGTTTTCTCCGCATCTTTTGGTTACTTTCTCCTCTTGGTTAATATCCCGTTGTTGGTTAAACATTATTTCCGCCTGCGGCAGAAATGTGACAGAGATCTGGTCCTTAGTGGTTCCGAGGATGCCGAATCATGCCCGGGAAATTTAATAAGGCGCAGGACGATGTACATAGTCCAAAGTGGATGTTATGCAGATTCGCAATCGGGATTGCCCACGTTGCAACATGATGGAGTCTAAAATTTTTTGGTGTGCGCCTTGGGGACGGGACACTTTGAAGCATGTGTATCTATTTTTACACCCTTCGTACTGGACGATGAATGGGCTCCAACGAGTTGAACTACCCCCAGAGCGGATGGGGGCCATCATGGCGTACTGGAGTGCTTCGGATGGAGTCGTGCACGAGTTGGGGGAGTGTGCAGACGTGTGGGGAGTGGAGCTGGCTACAGGAGCACTACCTCGTGTAGTTGCTTGCCACCAACGGCCAGGAGAGGGCACTGGCTCACGTTAAAGGTGGTCATGGACGTCAGTTGAAATTGAGGGCAGGGTATAGTCCAGCACGAGGGTTGGTCAGTACAGTAGCGCGTTTGCCTTGATGCCCCGGAGCCGTGTTCATGCTGGAGGTTGTGGCGGCTTAATAAAACGTCGGATGGATATGTGGCAGGCATCACATGCCGCAGGCTTTCGTAGTCGCGCGGCTGGCTAGTCCTTAACTGCTGTACAGTAGGGCCGGAGAATCGTGGATTCAATTACAGGTGTTCTTGAGTAGTTGGTTGTAGGGAGGAGACGTAGACCGCAAACGTCCGAGTTTACGGTGACGCTATGTTACACGCGGTCTGCCACCCTCGATTCAAGTTGTCGTCACTCTTCCAGCTGGGCGCTACAGTATGCTGTACAGCGCTTGGTACGGCGCGATGTCACGGTGTACACAGCAAGTGCCAAGCGCAGGGTCGATTAATTGAACTCCAGGGCCGCAAAAGGGGCCGCAAAAAGGCCCGCAATGCTTAGAAGACGTGGCCGAGCAGCAATGCATCATGGTGATGATGCCTTGGCCACGCAGCTAACTCGCTGGTGCAGACCATCGAGCTCCACGTTGTTCCTATCAAAGAAGCTTGGTGAGCTAGCGGGGGGTCATCGAATGAGCCGTATACTGGGGAACCTCACCGATTTCGCAAATGGCCGCAGGCGCAACCCTCGCTCACGCTCAAAGAAGCTCAACGCTAGTCTCGGCTCCAGACGTTCTATAATCTGAGATTACTTCGGAGATTAAGTCGGAATGTGAAAAATGTAAACGTTGAATGATTATAGAACGTCTGGTGAACTTTGACCGGGCGGGTGTGGGTCATCTATCACGTGATGCAGACACGCCCAACTTTTATGCGTTTTGATATAACACTTGTCTAAAAAAACGCGACTCTCTCATCAAATCTCTTTTATTCATCTTAGTGAATATTAATACAAGTATCTACAAGCTAAAGAAAGAAGCCCCTCTGCTCGTGTTTGAGGTGAGCGGTGTAGCATGGAGACGCAGACGCGGGCACGTGGAGTGGGCTCATGGGGCGTTGTCGCAGAGCAGTCTGAGCAGAGGCTGGGGGAATTGACGCAACGCGCAAAGGGCGTGGGAATTGGCGTAGAGACAAGGGGATGGGGCGCAGACACAGGGTGAGGGACACAACGCAGGATGAGGGACGAGGCGGGGGGTGATGGGGTGCAGAAGTAAGGGCACGGGCGCGAGGAAACCTCCTCCATCTCGCATTTGGGGCGAGCAAGGGGGTAACGCATTGTTGAATGTGTCTGGCTCTTGGGGCGAGGGTTGGGGAGGCGAGGGGTAAGCGCAGGCACCATCAAGTATGTTGACAGAGGTTGGGAGAGTCGGGGCGCGTCTGCATCACATGACGGGTGATCTACACCCGCACGGTCAAAACTCACCAGACATTCCTATGTCCCTCTATACAAAACTTTTTCACACTCCGATTCTACTTCCGAAGGGACATAGAATGGCTGGATCCGAGACTAGCTCAACGCTATTCCTTACCTGCAAACCACTACTGTAACCCCTGTCCCTCGTAACTGGCCATGCATTTTGAAATTTACTGGGGCCCCCGCCCCCTATGAGGACGTGCCAGTGTGCGTGTGCGTGCTCCAGTGCCCACTCTTGGGTCCTGGGCTGTCTCGGGGTCGGGGGCCGTAATGGCTATGACGATCAATCGAATCAGACGACCGCCGCGCGCGCTTGTCTGGCTGGCAGCTGGCTTGTGCGCGCAGCACTCATGATCAATTGATCATCCATCCAAGTTCTGTCGCGGATGACCCGCGATTTGAAATAGTGTTTTGGGAGCCTTGCCACGAGGCACCAGACCAGAGAATGCTTAACCCAGCGAGCTGCCACATTTCAGCGCTTCTCCGCCACCTAGCCCGTCCATCGAGGCAGGGCATCATGGAGTCTCAGCCACTGGCACACAACCGTGCATCCATTTGTTCGCCTGCTCTCTATGATTGGACGGAAGCACAAGGAAACCCCATGTTATGATGGCATATTGTTGCTCAGTGGTCCTACATCGTACACTGCTGCCTGTCGAGCAAGCCATCATTTGGTTCGTTCCCACGCTCAGGCTCAGGCACTAGCACCGTTCGGCCATCGGTTGTATCCCCGACGGATATGCCCTGTCAACAACCCGCTGTCATCGATCCGTCAGGACCACGAGGGCGACTTGGCTCGGGCTCAATTCTCAACGTGTCAGGCATCACATCCGTCGGGACGCGCTGTCGTGTTGTCCAGTAGAAACGGTCTACCAGGCCCACTGAGTGTCAGTGACGGGCCGGTCAGGCCGGTCAAGACCGGAAATTCTCGGAATCAGGTGCCGGATGACCTGGCCTCCCCTTCCCGGTGCGAATATAATTTGCTCATCGTCGGCTCCAACGCTCCTGGATATATACCCCTATGGCAGCATAGGCTCGGGCTTTTGGAGCACGTCGAAACAAAAGGGGGGTTATTTGTTGCCTCAGTGATGCCGCAACTAATGTCGGACCTGGAAAACATGGAACTTTTTGGAAGCACTTGGGACGAGTCACGAACGCAATTTACTTGTCCATCTCCGATTTTTTAACGGGTAGCATTTGCGTTATGCGACATGCGTCAGAGAACTCTCTTCCCCCTATACCTGTGATGATGCCGCACATTCCCGCCATTTCCCGGCGGTAGGTTGTAGCAGTTCCCACAAAGAAAAAGAACCCAGTGTGCACGTTGCTAGCTGGTCACATAAAGAGAAGCACGTTGATGTGAGTGTATACGGTACGACCAGGTAGCAATGCGCCAGTCTATCGGAGGGCGGGAACAGGCATGGCTAAGGAATGTCGGGAGATCGTAAGCCGAAGGGCTATGAGTACTCCTCCGTTCCCTTATGTGGGATGACGATACAGTTACAGTACTTCCATTTCGTAAGTGAGATCCGACTGGGCAAAGCAACTTTGGCCCTTTCGGTTAGCCGCTCCCACCAAGGCTCTGCCACTGCACCCAGAACCGTTCGTCCAATGAGTAGCCTGCGATTGACAGGTCTTATCATAATGAGTGGACCCTGACTATGCCCATTGTCGTTGAGGGTTTGGACCTCGGGACAGGGGATGAGGTGATGGGAAATCAATCAGTCCTCAGTCTGGGCCACTGATCTCTCTTTCAGATCCGTTAGACGCATTCGGTTTCATGGAGAAAAGAAAATACTCAACCGGTGACGAAGAACAATTAGGGTGTCAATGAAGAGCCATAGACAGGCAAAACAATGCTTATGCTTATCCGCATCGCATGCTGTGCAAATTGCAAAAACATATCATTCGAAAGAAGAAGTTGGGGTGTCAGCAGCACTCGCGCGCAGGTGACACTGGCAACCGATCGGCCATTGACTTGTTGGACGCTGGGTCTTTGCCTTCACTGGCAGGCCGTCGCGAAAGCTGAAGATCGCCCAACTACCGTTGTAATTGCCGCTAAGATCACATGGCTGCACGGCGGGTTCGGTCGGAGTTGACAAAAAACCACAGGCCAGATTGTCACGGTGTATTATCGTTGCGGTCTACTCGGGGCTATATTCTACCAATTTTTTTGCGGTTCCTGGTGCGCGCATTTGGATATGCTGTATGTGATTTGTGCCGCTTCCACAATCTATGGATATCAAGATCCGTCCTAGGCTCGAATCGACTCTTCTGGTCACCCCTTCGGGCAAACCGATCTCACTTGTAAAAAACTCCGCGAGCACAACCAGGTACCAGAGCCCTCCAACCCCACTTTTGGCCTTCAAATACCAAGGTTAGTGCCCCACTGAACCTGTTCATTTCAAGCCTCCACGACCATCTCATCTGTCTCCAAGTGTCTCGTTGCTCTCCATCATGCAGGTCAACCCGCACTATGAGCTGCATCGAGTGCCTCGTGCCCAAGTTAATGAAGTATGCATGCACGCCTATCTACTGGGCCAATTTGACCAAATTTATCCAGGTTTACCTTGCCGGATCGGATTCTCCATATCAGCGCGAGGCGATGGAGAACGTCTACTACTGGTATGATGGGAACGTGCCATATTGCACCGATGCCAATGCGTGGCAGCCTCTGGACGATAACTTCATCCACATGAACGTCCCGGGTTACTCGTACGTCGATGCCTCTTACCATGGGGCGACACACCAGGTAGATGGCATAAACTTGTAGTTGCGCGTCTTGGGCTGACTTTGTGCCGTGCAGATCGTAAACCGCTGCCATAGCCATGTCGGTTACCAGGAGAGCCTACACTCATACGCCCCACAACACTGGGAGCCGTCGTCATTCGTGAATGCGCACAGCCGTACACACCACCACCAGTACAGCACCCCACCCTCCCCATGCATCTCCCTCGCAGACCACTTCGCCTCCACCTTCTCCTCCCTCATCGCCTGGAACGATTCAGTGCAACCGGCCCCAACCCAACATCGTCGACACCAGCACCAACACCAACACCAGCAGAAACACTCGGACGACGACGAGTTACCATTGCCATCCATCACCGTCCCCTCAAATTATCGCCCTTCCGTTCCACCACCACGAACGGCGTCACCCGTCTATGCTCAGGAGCAGCAACAGCGGCGGCAACCGACCCTCGAAGGGTCGCGGGCGTCTACGCCGCCACCCCTTTCGGTCCCGCCTTCTCCCGCGCCGGATTCGTCTCCCCCTGCTCAAGAAGACCTGGTCGGGCGCCGTGCGCCAAAACGGCGGCGCATCACGCGCGCAGTACAGCCGCTCGCTTGCTACTTCTGTCGCGGACGAAAGATCGCCTGTGGGCCGCCGACTCACTCCCGTAGTGGCGATCGAACATGCGAGTACGTCTTCACGCGCCAACTCTTTTCTCTAAAAGCCTTTCTGTTTTCTTGGTGATTTATTTCTTCTACGCCAAAAATATTTATCCGCATACTTCATGATCCATTTATAACTCTACATTACAGTATGGTATACAGTTTTACACAACATCATCCCAACCCCCGTTCTTTCCCTTTTCCTTTTTCTTTCCATCTTTCAGATTTTTCTATTTTTCTCTTCTGTTGTTCACATGGCACTCTTCTGGCCCCCGCGCCACCGTCGTTGCCCTTCATTTTATTATTTTTATTTTATTTTCCATTTTACTCTTTATGTCCCTGTGCGCCCTGATGCTGATGACCCATCACTTAACTTTCTTTTCCCTTTTGGTATGGACTACAGGCCCTGCGCGCGACGTCACCTCGTCTGCGAATATCCAGCAGAATCATACCGAGGCCGCCGAGCCTCTGGCCCAAAGACGGCGGCATCCGTGAAGGTGAAATCTCAGCAGCAGCGTTGATCGACTTGGGTGGTGTGCATCTGCTGCTGCTGCTGCTGCTGCGTGCAGCGCGTGTGCGGTGCTCGTGCAGTGCAGTGCTGTGCTATAATGTACCTGTGTGGGAATTTTCAGAGGCGCGTCCTCCTGGGACTTCGAAGAAAGAAGAATCTATTTTTCTCATGATCATCGAAGAAGAGGGGAGAGGGAGGAAGAAGTCGGTCCTTTTTCGCAACAACAAACGAAGCTCTTTTTCTAGAAATGGTTTTCTTGCTCGCTCTCATATGCTCCCGCAGTCGCAGTTGTTCACTGAATGTACTCAGATTGTTTATTTCTCTCATGTCGCATCCACCACCGCCCCAGTAATCCATCCTCACTGATCCTCATAAATAGACGCAGTAGCTCCTTTCGAGAGCCCTTTTGCCTCGGGCCCTCTACTTTAGTGCTATACAAATACATAGTTGTCATATCTACCCGCCATCTGTATCATCCATCAAGTGCTTAATACAGCAATTGAGGGACAAAAAGTGTGAATCTTAGTTATTTTCATCAAAGCTTGTTCAAGAGTCCTTTCACGTGCGCGCGCGGAACCTTTTGGCCGTACACACGCTGCTGCAATAAGTGCTTATGGGTGCAATTAACTCACGGCGCCTCGTAGGGTAGGGTTCACAACTGTACCTTCTAAATTATGTCGGTAACGTACAGACAGCAGCACACAACTTTCCGCCAATTGGGGTTACGCGATAGCGCTTACCTCGAGTGGCCCCGACCCGGATCGGCTGCACGCACGGTATCAATAAGGCTAGCAAAACTCGGTCCACGCCCGACTCAGGTTCTGGCAGGCGAGCTGCGGTGACAGCGCACGTCTGTAATTCGAGATCTCATCGTTTCATTCTATTAAGTCTAGAAAAGGGGTGCGCAGGGGCCCGGAGCACGAATTAGGGCGTTCAGCGCTCAACGACTCCTTGGCGCTACTGTCTAGCCACTTGCAGCTAGCGACCAATTTCAAAAACCAGACCAAACACAGGACCTGGACAGGAAACCCGGAAACCCCAACTAAATCTTCAGTGACTCAATATGAGTCCCGTCGTTGCACGCTCTGGCCTTTCAGCGGTTTCAACCGCAACAACGAAAAAAATAAAAGGTAGCACATGCTCTTCGCTACATCTTTTCGGCGGAAAGAAACGAGCGCCATGCATCCTTCATATTTGAAGACAAAGAGTAATGTGACATCGAAGACACAAAATTTCTCATTGAATATCACACACCTCAGCCACGTGAACAAGTAAAAGGTGTCATGCACGCCCAAACGATTTCTATATCAAAGGTCCAGGCGATTGAATAGCGAATGGCGGATTGCTCCCGATCCGGCCCCTCGGGGGAGCCTTGGGCATGATCTGACGACTCAATACTATATTTTAGTAATCGACGACATCGGCGGGAACGGTTGCGTAAGTAAATCTTGAACGATGCCCACGTCGATGGGGATTCCGGCCTTGGAGAGATATGCGTCATCCCTGTGATCCGTGCACAAAGTTTTCATTTGGTCAGCCATGATTATGGGGCCCCGCCAAAAATCGCCAAAATAGAATATTCGAAGAAACGAACGCACCAAAACTGTCGTTGAGTTTTAGAGTTTTTTTTTGTTTTGTAACCATTGTCATTAGTTCCGATGACCAACAAGCACGGCGGCCGGGCCCAAAGGAAAGCAGACGAACCTTGGAGTAATGACGAGCGCCTGAATCGCACCTAGAATTAATTTGACGCGCGCGCACCCCCGAGAGAAATTTATGGCGTCGTTGGCGTCAGGGCGATGTGAAAGGTCAGATAGGGCGGTAGGGAGTGACGCACAACACAGTGACGACCTTCTCGCCGTTGCCCCAGCCCATCTTGCGCACGAGCTTGACGCATGCGACTAAATTCACTGCACTACTTGACCCGAGGAACAGGCCGTCGCGCTGTACCAAGAAGCGCGCCATACTTACCGCCTCGGCGTCTGTTATCCTAATGGCCGATGTCACCCGTCGTTAGCGTCTGCCAGTTTACAAAAAAAAACACAAGAATGAAGGCGCTTCACCGGAAAGCATCGTCGATCACGGGAAGCGCGAGCTCAATGTTCTTCGTGACGCGGTTGATCCCGATGCCCTCGACGACGGTATCGACTTGATGCCGCCGCCTGGTACCCTCGCTCTCCTTTCGGTCGTACATGACTCCGTGCTTAACCTGCGAATTGTTATCAGGGCAGTGTTACTAATGCAGCCGCTTGACCCACCTTGTTGTAAAGCCCACTGCCTTCGGGATCCGCAAGCACTACGAGAATGTCATCCGCCATTGATTTAAGATATTGGCCTGTGCCTGCAATTGTACCACCGGTCCCTTCAGAAAGATCGGCATCAGACAATGACCAGAGAGGGGACAACAGCAGACTGACCGGCGCCGGCAACGAAACCGGAGATTTCGCCGTTTGTCTGTCGCCAGATTTCAGGACCGGTGCCAGTGAAATGCGCATCAAAATTGCTGCGGTTCTGCAGAGTGATTCTGTGCCACATTCACACCGATAGTCGAAATGGTTTGCTCACCTCGAACTGGTCCGCAAAAAAACCGCGACGGTGGGAACGTGATTTCTCTTCATCGAACGTGGCATGTCCGTTGCCATTGCCATTCAACACGACGACAGCACCCGAGGAAGCGGTTTCTTTGACGATATGTGGGTGTGCGTGATTGGATTTCTTGCATGTTCCGTGGGTTCCCGAATTCGTAAAATGAAGTGCGTATTCCCGAGCTAGGTTCTTGATGCGACCATGAGATTCTTCTCCAGTCAGATGACCATTGCGTACTCACTACATACTACAAGGAAGCAGGACTCGTAAGCGACAATACTTGGGGAAGTTGACGGGCAGGCTTGCCTGCTTCTTGTCCACTATGCTCGCGGGTCGAACTCTTTCGACATCGGCGCCGAGAGCTTCCAATGCCTTCACCTTTTCGAGTGCAACATCATCGGGCATGATGATGGCTTCAAACAACACGACCGGTTAAGGTGATGAAAATGGTTCATGGAACAAATTCCTCACTGGCGTCATAACCCCTAGTATGGTCATTGGTTGGAGATAAAGTATACAAGGGGTAAGGAGTATACGCACCGAGCCCGCGCAATCGTAGCTATCGAGATGCCCGTGGATCCAACTGTACCTTCGAATATTCGCGAGCCAGTGTACGGTTGCAGAAGTCCTTCGCGCTCGGCGTCTTCGATCACTTCAAGGGCGAACAATCAACGGGAAGCAGGGCTCTGTAAATATCATATCGAACATACTTCTGAGTGCGACACGGTCCTTTACGCTGCCCCCCGGGTTGAGGTACTACAAAAGCGTTGGTTCTCAGAGGCGACACTACGCCACACAACGTTCGTAATTTAGCAGCCGAGACGCACCTCAGCCTTGCCAAGAATCTCGACACCCAACGCATCGCTAAGCGAGTTGATCCGAACCAGCGGAGTGTTTCCTGTAGAGTATGCGGAAACCACTCTGTCAGCCTACGAACATGGACACGGATACCGACCGATGATGGACACGCACCGATCAATCCCGTCACTCCGTCCAGTACCTCGTCACTCCGCAATTCGATGGGGCGTGGGCTAACCCTCATCGTCGCACCGTCCTCTTCACGTTTTCTATACGCGGTGATGGCAGACGTAGTTGCGAAGGAGAGAGAGAAACCGATGAGAATGCCATAGAAGAGATGCCGCACGGTGGATGGCGAGGGTACCCAAGACATGGTTCAGTTTAAGAGGGAATACTAGATAGATAATGGGATGCAGCGGCCGAGCGCTGGGGGTATGAACTATGTGGCTTCTTTCCAAGCAAGCCGCCACAGGAGACCTGGGAAGGGTGGGAGCAGGAGATGAAAGTGCCCAAGTCGTGTGCTTGGCACGCGTCGAAGGCGTGTCGCCCGTGATGCACGTGCCCTGATTGATATTTTGGCCATGACTCGCACAGTCGCAGAGATTCAAAAACTTTTCCTTTCTTCGCCCCGATACGCAGTCGTTGGCGCATCGAAAGACCAGTCAAAGTATGGCACCAAAGTGCGTGGCATGATCTATCAGTGCCCACCCTTCGCGAAAACAGTTTGCTCATCCATGGTCGCAGGTTCTGCAGTGGTATCTAGCCCGCAATCTGTCGGTCACCCCTGTGCATCCAGTTCGTTTTCCCTGTCATATTCTTGGCCGTGGACTGTACTTACTCGTGCGCTGTATCACCCCCGTAGAAAGAGAGCGAGCTCGAGGGAGTGGCGACTGTGCCCAATCTGAAAGATCTACCGGCACCCACCGAAACTTCCGTGAGCATCATCACTAATGCCAAGGTTAGCTTCGTTCCCCCTCCCCCTCCTTCCTTCCGCTTCTTTCCTCGCGACCGCGAGGACAGGTAACGCTCGGGTTGCTCCAGCAAGCCAAGCAGCTGAACATCCCTGTGCTTTGGCTGCAACCTGGAGCAGAGGATGACTCTGTGAAAAGCTACATCCACGCGAACGGACTCGAGGACAAGGTGATCTATGGCGGGCCGTGCATCCTCGTAGAGGGTGATGGCATTCGGCAGAAGAGCTTGCTGTAGGTCGGACCCTCGTCGGGTTCAGATGTGCGGCAATCGTGAAGAAGGCAATCGTGTACTACAGTATAACTTGCATGCGCAATGGTATATTCGTCTATTCGAGATGGATACTGCCGATTCTGCTATTTTGGCGTGAAGTCGACCATGTCTGCTAGGCATTATAATAACTGAAGTATTCGAACACGTCGAGTACCTTTCCTCCGTGGACAACCCCTCACTGGGAGTTTGCATGCCGTCCTTGATGCCATCAATGCTTTTGGGGTGGTAAACTGCATCCAGGGGCCAACAAAATGCAGACACTACGGAATGTACCTTGGAATCCATTCCCAAACTGTAAATGTTCAAAGTAAAGCCGGGTTGTCGAGCCCGCTGAGGATAAATCGATCTGTGGTGCTACCAGACGACTTACACACTACGGCACGGACACCGAGACTGGAGCTCGGACCGAAGGCATACTTGTCAGTAGTGGTGGCGCAGTGTAAATTTTCATCCGACCAGCCTGATCCATGCTATGCCATACTCTGCAAACGTGAACGGGCTTAGGATGATCGTACCTTCCCCTGTCGGACTTCCTATGGCTAGTCAGGTCCTGGAAATGGAACACTGGACTGAGAGCACCTGAAGCCTGGCAGAGCCGATAATCATAATGCCGGTATAATGATCTCGTTTGGGATGACTTGCTCTTTTGTGGAGGCGAGGTGATTGCTTATGGGAACGGTATCGAGGGAGAAGACGGAAGACGGAGAGCGGAGTTGACCATGGCTGATGGCCCTTTGAACGAACGACAGAGAGACAGCACCGTCAACATTTTGGGAATACTAGTTGTTCCATGCGTTCCAAATGGGGCATCGATTGGTGTGGCACAACTGCAGTGTTTCATTCTCGCCCGAGGATCAGAGCCTCCCTTTGCAGAAGTCAGGGCAACAACAGGACAAGGAGACTTATAGCAGGAACTGAGGAAAGAAAGCCTCAAAAGGGAGTACCAGTGTAAGGACGCAAGTAATCGCCACTAGCTGTGGCTTATCTCGCTTCGGTGGCTTCGCAGACAGCGCCGTGGCGTTATGCGATCATACGATCATGTTTGAGATCAAACGAGACGAACACATCACGATGGAGGTAAGTTAACAGGTTTTGGCTTCATCCCCGTTAGTATTTAATGACTTACAAATACGGGCACGTGATGAGATCCCAGCGCGACTGCAACGGCGACTGCGGCTGCGGCGGACAGAACTGATGAAGTACGAAAACATACTCATACTCGCCTCTGCTATTGGCGCTATCGCAACTCCCATACAGGATGTCTTGTCTGTTTCGAGGCCCCGACCTCTCGTAATTTGGCATGGGCTTGGTGCGCCTTGTTCTGTTTCCTGAATAACCTTGCATATTGATGAGCGGCCCCCCACAGGCGACTCGTATGATTCGCCCGGCCTTCTCAAAGTCCAGTCTTCAATAGGGAAAATTCATCCAGGGATATTTATACACTCGGTGTATATTGATCCGGACTCGAAGGAGGACAAACGAGCTACTTTTGTGCGTTCTGAGCTGAGCTACCCGGCACACTTCTCTCATCATCTCCGGCTTTTGGCTTACACATGAGTCGACGCGTCAGTACGGAAATGTCGACGAACAAGTAGAGCTCGTCGCCCAGCAACTGAAAGACGTACCCCAACTGTCGGGTGGCTTCGATGCAATCGGGTTCTCCCAAGGTTCGTATTGTTACCGAATGCAGAATAAGCAAGCGGTCTCCCCGTGCTACCCGTTGCTGATGACAACGACGATCACCATTAGGCGGGCAGTTCCTTCGCGCATACATCGAGCGCCACAATGATCCGCCCGTCCGCAATCTCATCACCTTTGGCTCGCAGCACATGGGCATATCTGACCTACCAGCCTGCAAACCGTACGACCTGATCTGCAATCTCGCGCGGCACGCAGCGCACGCTGGCGTGTACAACGAGTGGGCCCAGCAGAACCTTGTCCAGGTAACTCCTTACACCACCCCCCGCTTTGGCCTTTTTTTAACATGCTCCATGGCCAATTAGGCGCAGTATTTCCGCGACCCGGCCCAGCTCGAGCGATACCTTGACTCGAACCACTTCCTAGCGTCCATCAACAACGAATTGCCTGCACGACATAAAAATACGACGTACGCCGCGCACCTCTCCCAACTCGACGCACTCGTCCTCGTCCTCTTCACCGAGGACCGCACAGTCGTGCCTAAGGAGAGCGCCTGGTTCGGATCGTACGCTGTGCCAGATGGAGGGGAAGAGGGAGAGGGCGGGGGAGGGAAGAAGACGATCGTGCCCATGCGTGAGCAGCCGCTGTACGTCGAAGATTGGATTGGACTGCGTACGCTCGACGAGAGTGGGCGCGTCGTGCTCGCGTCGTGTGACGCTGAGCACATGCGGCTGTCGGCAGAGTGCTGGCAGCCGCTTGTGAAGAAATACGTCGGTTCACGTTCGTAACAACAACTCCATGATCGATCCATTGATTGTTGTCTGCGATTTCATTCCTCCTCTCCCCTTACTGTAATAGAGATGTACTGTACAGTACACCATACTCATCAGACCATGGCGATTGTTAGTGAATTTCACGAGTCAAACGATGAGTGTAAAAGGCAATGAAATGAGAAGACCCCTGACTCAACGAGACGAGGATGACAGTAAAATCAAGTCGATCTCCAAATGTTTTGGTAGGTTTTTTACCTTTCATTCGTCCACTGACACATTCATTTCACTGCTATATAAAATGTTGTATCTACTCCTGCGTACCCCGCGCGTTTGAACATTAATACCCATTCCTTTTGCTCTCGCACCCCGCTTTCCCGCGCCCGTTTTCTCACAAGAACACTCATCAGTATCTGGTGTGTTCCATGCCAATGACAGAGGGCTACAGAACGACCGGAGAGCTGTCCCAGTGCCGATGGCCGAGGCTCCAGACCTGGTAGTTCGGCGCTTACCAGATTGAAGCCAACGGTCTGTCTTCAACCACAACCTCGTCCATACTCAATACTCAGTACTTCTCCCGGCATGTCTTATCTCGCACCTTCTACCTCTTCCGTTCAACGACGGAAAGAATCATGATAAGTGACGACTCCCAACGACAGAGGTACGCTTACTTCTCCTGTCGTGCATATCAGATTGTGAAAAAATAAAATTGCCCATGGGCCACAGTTTACACACTACGTCATCCACACCCTCGACGACGATTCACTTCTTAATATTTCTATCTCTATCGACCTGGCATCTTTGATGGAGACGAGGACATTGGTTTACGTATCGAAGGGGGGAGGGGATGGGAACGCGAACGATGGTGGTATAAACTCACTCAAGTTTGCCAACGATGGCGAAATCTCATCTTTGGGTCGGCATACCATCTGGGTCTCTGCCTCGTCTGTACATTTGGCACGCCGGTTGCAGACATGCTGGCGCATTCACCTCACCTTCCTCTCGTCATCGATTACTCTGATGCAGATGGGGACATCACCGCAGAAGACGAAGAGGGAGCAAGCCTTGCACTTAGCAGCGTGATCGTGTCCGCCGCATCCGTCTTCAAATGCCTTTTCTGAAACTGCAGAAGCTCATTACTACGGCCTTACGAGGAATATCCAGTGTTGGCCTACTTGATTATGATGCCTTTGATGAAGGAAGGAGTACGGCCTTGTGCTGCCTGAAACACTTCAAGCACCTCACCTGCGTCACCTCGCGCTGACAGGCTTTGTCCTCCCAACAGGATCTCGACTACTCACGACTGCCACGGGCATTGTCACCCTCTGTCTTTACATGAGCCACCCTTCCGCCTACTTCCAGCCACATACTCTTCTCCAATGGATTTCACTCATGCCCCAGCTTGAGTCGCTCATCGTCGCCTTTTTCTTCCCTGTTCCCGACCATGACGTGGAGATGCGACTCATGCCTACACCAATCATGCCACACGTCACCCTTCCTAACCTTCGCTGGTTTGCGTTCCAAGGTGTTAGCGCTTACATGGAGGAGGTTGCTTGTCGGATTACCACCCCTCGCCTCGAGAAGTTCGGTGTCCAGTTCTTCAAGCAACTCACGTTTCCAGTTCCACGTCTCCTGCAGTTCGTGAACACAACAAAGAGCCTCAGGTTCGACAGTGCCAAATTTTTATTTTCCAGGGAGCGAGTATGGGTGGATTTCCGTCCTCGCGAGGCTAAGACAGTTGCCCTTTCCATCTACGTCGACTGCTGGCCCCTCGACTGGCAGGTGTCTTCTGTGGCTCAAATTTTTAATTCCCTCGGTCAAGTATTCTCTACGGTGGAGCATCTCATTCTTGACCACGTGTTGCATAGTCGGTCATCTGAAGAGCACAATGAAGTCGACCGCACCGAGTGGCGCAAACTTCTGAGGCCGTTTAGCAATGTGAAGACTATTCGTGTCGACGATGGGCTTATCGAGGAACTCTCTCGTAGCCTACGACCGGACGATCAAGAACCCCCTCTGGAGCTATTACCCGAGCTGGAGGAGCTCGCATATATTGGGAACGAAGATGCCGGTGGGGCATTCACGCCATTCATTGATGCTCGCCAGAAAGCAGGCCATGCCGTGAGCCTAGTCCGTCTAGTTCGAGTTGTGACCCCGCCCTCGTAGCTCCGGCCCAAGTTTTTCCGAGTTATCACTCTCTTCTGTCCCTATCATCACCTCAGGGAACAGCGAGGCAGGGAATGACCACGATACTTGAACCTGATTTACATATGCGAACCACCGAGCCCCTCACTACTACCCTACCCTTCTTCCCCTCGCTGCAGCCACGATCTTCTCGTTAAGAATCTCGTGACGCCAAACACCCTTCATGTATGGCACTCTCATAAACATGTCGTATACTGTCACCTTGGTATCTCGGATCGTCCTACAGTAGGCCCTTTTCATACCTAAGATAGAAGCACGTGATGGTTCCATAGATCAACTTGAGGTTGTAGGAGATACCCTGTGCCAATGAATGGCTGTATTCCCGTGAAGCAGATGTTGTATGGGTCCAAATCTCCAACTGTCCAGTTGCTGAAACGTAAGCGAAAGTCATTGCGTCACGTGCTCACACAGCACTCTACGCTCACGGGTCATGACGAGCACGTCCGAAACACAACCTACCCACAGGCAGAATGTTGCTCGCATTGTATCGAGCCTTCGTCCCGTGCGGCCGCACACCCCATTTTACCGCCTTGCCGCCCACAGAGTACCAACGTTGTGGGTATTGTATAGAGGACTCCTGCGTGCCTCCCCCAGTCCGATCGTACGTTAGACATATGCTCAAAGTTCAATGACCCCCCTTTTCTCACATAGCTTAGGTACGGTCTCATATACAAGCACTATTCCGTGATCACCGTCATCTGACAAGTCCCACACTTACAAAAACACAGTTGGAGAAGGGGCAACGAGTGCGAACTAGTTCATCCTTGAATCAAGGCTTGTCACTCATTCTGCGATGACCAGTGGCTTGATGCGTTCGAAAGGGCCAAACAAGGAGATGAGCATCTACGCTCGGTACTTCAGCGTTTTGAACGCTTAATATGCGCTCGTCGAGATCACACCAGGATGACGCGTATTGTCAACGAATCGCTCGTTCGTCCCCCCTTTTTTTATACCTTCGACCCCTCAAAACACAACTGAATTTAGTCTTGGCAACATCGTCTCCTCAACCGCCCCATTTTCTCCACTAGCCTCATCAAGCCGAGCATATACAACGGGCCCCTTCCACGGCTTAAGCCCCAGCCAGACCATATATCCGGCATGCTTCACAAACGTCGTGTTGCCAGGATCCGGCGCATCGAGCGTCAGCGAGCCCTTTTGTCTCAAATCCAAGATCTTGAAGTCGAAGACAAGTTCGAAGGCAGCCTCGCAGAAAAAGGCGGAGCGCAATTCGAAACCTGCTTTGGCGGGCTGAATCTTGCTGCGTGGCGGGCCCCACTCAAGTCGCGCCTCGCGGAAATTCAAGCGGGATTTGACCGTGATAACGCGCGCGCCGTAAGGCCAGCACCGTCGGACCTCTTGCTCCAATTGAAGGCTGCTCGACGTGAAAAGATCGCTAACAAGACGCGCGAGCGCGAGCGCCAGATGCGTGGAGAGGTGCTGTCGGCCACACGTCGCCAGTCGCGCCTCGGGTTCCCTGCGCACACGCTGGCACTCTGGGACCCAGAGACGCGCAAGGCTAATCTGCTTGCGCGGCGCAGCGCGAGCAAAGTGGGGTACGTGGGGCAGGTGAAACGCGCGCTGGGTTACAGGATGCCTCCGGATGATGACGAAGTACTTGACGATGCGGCACGAGAAAGGCTGGATCGGTTGGATGAGGAAATACGAAGGAGCAACGAAAGCAGGCGGTGTGGGGAAGCGCTGACTGAGCGGACTGCGAAGGGTAGGTATGATGAGGTGGCATGAGGAGCTCGGCTCGTCACGGCATGGGTTAAAAATAAAGGTGCGCATTCCTCTGTGCGCATAGGGCTTTCAGCATCTTTCGTATCTGATTGCTGCCGTACGTAGAGGCCATATGCCGACTTGACGTAGTCGTCGGCCGAAACCAACATGTAAACATGGTCCCACGAACCACCCTTCTTTCTTCCAAGACTGTGTTGTCTGATTTCGGAGGATACTCAGATTGGTACTGATCATCAGTGTCCCTGGATGACTGTCCCTGGATGATCATTGTCCCTGCAGATCCTGTTCGGCATGCCGTCTGGTCCCTTCGGCAGGAAGTAGCTGTTATAACGAATCACCTCTTTTGTTCTACAGCTCAGCTGTGCACTAGCTTCTCCCAGACTCCCTCGTCAGTTCCTTGCCCATGCGGACCCGCTTGGGCGTGGTGATGGGTTGTTTTTGGGGTTTAGCTTCCTGCCCTGAACCTGTGCTTCCCACTTATCTCCCGTACCTGGCGTGTGCTGCTTTTGGACAACTTTTGGGATTTCTGCCTTGTGGAGCGACTATACGGACTTCTATTCTTGAAGGCGAGGTGTTCTTCCGTGTGAAAGAGCAAGACCGTGTAACTTTGCGGCACCCCTGGGCCCTGAGAAGAGAGCCAAAGTTATTCATCCATCAGGTACGGACTATGCTTGAAGCGCATTCGGGACTGTGCTTCGCGGTTGTGACCGTAATGCGGTGATTTGACACAGAGATGAGCCGGGTCATGACAGAGGAGGACGTACCTCTTATGGGGGTCGTCTGCCTGATGTTTTAACATAGCTCTGTGCTCATAGAGCACTGTGCGTGCATGCATTTCCTCGTTCCTTCAATCTTGATTGCTTAGTGAACACACAAATACAAAACGAGGCAATTGTCCAGCAAGTGTCTTGTGTCATATGGAAAATTCCTTGTCAAAGTCGTGATCGTTGAAGAGGTCCTGTTTATGTCTCTGTCTAACCAATCAACCAAATTTACCTCATTTCAATAAAACTTACATATTTTGCAATCTTGTTGATTTGGCTGAGGTTTTGATTTATCTGTTGATCAACCAAAACTTGGGTCAATTCGATCAAAATATTGAAAATATTGTTGAATTATGGTCATGATTGCTAGAAGGTTTGGTACGAGAGCGACTTCGTTAGTCAACCCTACATGCGCCTGATAGATGGCCCTGAAACTTAGCGAACACACATATACAAAATGCTGCATTCTCAAAGGCCATTCTCTGTGGCAAGTGTCCCTTGTATAGTGTATAGAATACATCAAATGCCGTTGTTGAGATCGATCGTGACTCCTGATTCTTGCGAAAACACAACACCGTAACTACAAAATTAAAAGAAGAGCATAGGACCACTTTCTGAAGCCAAGTGCAACAGAAAGTCGCATTCTCAAAGCCAGCTGACAATTGTTTGATTGCGCGCCCGAAGAGATACTTTACATCGCTCAGAACCATCCTACGGCGTTTTCACTTCTGGTCTGATGTTATCGGGGGCACGCCATCTGGAGGCGGATAGTACTGCGGGGCGGGACGGAAGACTACGAGAAAGAAAGAAAGGGAGGACCGTCAATCGGCGTCAGCAAGACAAGTTGACGTGACGTCAGGAACGCACCTTAGCAAAGCCCGTGGTGGGATCGTAATTGTACAGACTGTTGAGGTCACCGTGCGCCGGAGGCGGGTACTGCGGCGGGTCGAACGGCGGACCACCGGCGGAAGGACTGCTTCCATACGCGGCCTCGCTTCCCCGCTGAGTCTGTTTAACTTTGGCTGCTAGAGCGGCACGCTGGTTGCGCCGTCTGAAATACGCCGACACGGTGAAGATCATGGCGAGAATGATGAAGACTGGAGCGGGCAGCCGTAAGTGGAGGTGTTCGGGTGCGCCGCGGGGTAAGAGGGGAGGAGGGTGGGTTCAAGACTTCATGTTGGTGTGGAGGTAATGGGGTGATGGGGGCGACACATACAGAATGCAAGGCTGATTATAACACGCGCTGCGGTGCTTAGTCCGTCGCAGCCATCATCCCTGAGGTGGCGAGAGGAGGAAGACGAGGAGGAGAAACAGAAGATATCAAGTTGAGTGGAAGAGACTCTGCGTATATAAGATAGATAGACGTACGAGTCGCAAGCTGCCCTGACACCTGGTAGGAAACAGGCCAACAAGGTGACAGCAAAGATAGCACGAGTCGAAGCCAGCATCGAGGTGCGACGTCCTAGTACTGCGCCACAAGGATTCCCGGGGAGAAGAAGAGCGCTCGATCGTTAGAAGCCCGACTAACGTTAACAAATCGGTACACGACAACTCACTGTTCATTATGATGGAGCAGTGATAGTCGACTGCGTACGGTGAGAGATAAAGGACCTGAAAGGCCTGGATGAGAGAGACAAGGGACTGTGGGATGCCGCAATCCTTTCAACTGGCGTTATTAAGTGGAGCAATGGAGTCTGCCATGTGGGGTTGGCGTCCGGCCGCGGCCGATTCTGCCGACCTCTGACAATCCTATTAATAGCGCTGGAGTGAGCATTGCAGTGCCCTGCCCTCGCCAGCTGATCCGGTCAACCAACGGACGCAGTAAGGCTTATAGCTCACCCAATCAGACCCAATCAGGCAAATCGATTTAAGCAGCGTATGCTTTACTCAGCCTTGCCGGACTTGCCGGACACGAAAGCTGTCATCAGCTGTCAGTCAGCTGCCCCAGCTCTCCACTCCACAACTTCGCACATGCTGTGCCCAGGCTTTCAAAGCAAAGAATCCCACTTTTCACTGCCACCTGAAAAGCTCCAGACCGCCAGCTGACAACAAATCACACTGCGTCGGCTGACGGAGGACGGAGTTGCGTGCCCTCCGAGTGTGGGTGGACTGTAAAATTTCCCGCGTGTGCGCTGCGCATTTGTCAACTTGAAGATCGTGACCAAGTTCGCAACAGGATCTACGGAGAAGGACGAAAACGCGTGGGTTAGCTCGTGAGAGTGAAAAAAAAAGGCCCAGAGAGCGTCGTCTAGCGACACTCTAGCGACCCGGTTCCACCCAAGGAAGGTCGAGAGCAGTCCATCTGCAGCGCGACGACGTCACGACCACTCCCACCACTGTTCCGCCCATCCCCCGGGCGGCCCCCGGCGTCTATTGCCCCAGTCATGACGTTTGAAACCTACTACAAGTCTACAACAGCACCACCGCAACGCCACAAGAATAGCATATCTTACTGCGGATGCCTCTGTGAAAGGCCCATACAGTATACACACAACTTGTTTCCGGCCTGGGAAGGAAACCGGCCGGTGGCTTCCTTGCCTACGACACCAGAGACACGTGTCGCCTGTCGGGACAAGCCGGCTTGTTTGGAGCGGAATGATTGGCCCGGGAGATCCGGACGCACCCGCTCACCCACTTGTCGTCGGGCTAACTCGGGCAAGTACGCCGCCATATATAGTGGTGCTAATATGAAGTACTTATTGTTTACATTGACTCGGATCAATTTCTACCTATGATCGCTGTGCAATTTGTTGCCAGGGATCATTCATATATTAATTTTTTCACTTTTTTCTGCAGTACTTAAACTCGCTCTTTACCCTTGTATCGCTTCAAGAGTTTCCCATCATCTCTGAAGTGAGTGTTCTCATGTTATTATCGCATCACTTTAGCTAACGTGCTTCGCCTGGGCAATTACATACCCAATCATCTCTGAACCAACGTGCGTGCCATACTGGTGCCCCATCACACCACCTGTTCAGCCTCTCGCTGCCGACGGCGCCGGTTCTTCTCCGTAGGCTTCTGTGACAACCAAAAGCATGGTCGCTGGTCTGGTCGCTGCATCGTATACTCACGGTTGCCTTGTCGAGCACATGGTCGATCGGTCGTCGCTCCAAGTCCACGCCGCATACACAAGGGACCATGTCTCGCCTCGCGGTGGTGCGCGTGCTTTGGCACGGTGCTCCATGAATATACAATAACAGCAAATTACAAACCGATGGACGTTTCGCGCCAGAGTACAAGAAGGCACCAGTTTCGTGCCGAGGCACTCCAGTACGTCATGTGATTCCATGCCAGTGAAGTGTCGGCTTCATTCGTTGTCACAACACAGGAAGGTAGGGCTCGTTTGTATTGCTGAACAGCTATGGGGAGATATCGGCCCATCCGAGACTAGAGTAAGTTTGACAGTGGGGAAAGAAGCTTCCTTTTCCCCACATCGGTGAAGCGAAAGAATCCGCTGGCGGAGATCTGAAGGGCGTGCTTTCAAAACTCGGACAAGAATGTTTATCCCCGACGTCGGATGATGTCTCCACTGTGGTAATAAAGCACCCCGCCTACTGGCAGACACGACATCCCATGAGAATCTTGGGACTCGGATTACGGTAAGAAAGATAAATGTTATATTTACTCCAACTTCTGCTAAAACAGTCCCAAATGAGCGTAAGGAGAATAACCTAGCAAGCCAGACAGAAAGCGTAAGGTCCAAAACATATAAAAAATTCCGTGTGCAGTTGCTCCGATACAATGATAGGAAAAGATGCCACTTAGCAATCGCATCCATGATAAGGTTTGTCGTCAGATATGTTCCATGAAAGCTCAAGCAATGACCATGTATGCACTCGTCAGCAGCGAGAGCGCGCATGTGACGATGATACCGGTAATGCCGAGCGGTACGATTGAGCGCATAGCAGAAGCTGTCAGTCGTCATCAGCAACAACTTAAGGTGAAAAGGAGAACTAGCACTCACAAGTGCTACCAGTACTGGAACCCGTTGACTTTGGGGAGCCAATGATTGTAGATGGTGTACCTAAATCGCGAAAGCATGAATGAGTAAGCATGTCAAAACACAATTTACATCGGGGAACCCCAATACAAGCATCCCAGCTATAAATGATGATAGAGTGAAGGGAGAAACGTTGCGAACCTGAGGAGCCAGCTACACTAGAGAGTTGTGCAAAGCCTACTGCGGGGGGGTTGGAGCGGAAGACTGAATACACATTTTTCTATGATCGGTTCCGACCAGTCAGGACGTCTGAGACGCCAACTAGAAAAAGATACGCACAAGGAACGTGTCACCGACAATCCACTCTGGGGTGCCTGGCGTGGGCTTCTGGGTGGAGCCACCGGTGATGTCGAAAATGGCGCCTATACATTGACCGTTGTTGGCGGGACCAATGTTCAGGTCTTTGACGCTGATCGGCCACGCGGGTCCTCCGAATGACATCGCAATACTCACGTTACTGGTACACGCTGGTGATAGGAATCATCATCAGCTCTGATGTGTGAAACTTCTTCACCGCTGCCAAGTGCGGCGCCAAGCAGGGCGAAATCTGTACTTACGGAAAGAATAATAGCCAGTCATGTTACCAGTGAGCTGTGTCGCGCCACTGACTGCACCCCAAATGGCGTTCACAGCCGCAGTGGGCGCACCAATAAGTGAGGTACCAGTATCGATGGCCGCCAGATTCTCGCTGCCGGTGTTGACGCTCTTGCCATTCACAGTGACGCCTGATGAATATTTAATAACTATAGTCTGATCGCATTGTGCGTTACGCACCGCTAACGGTTTGTAGCCAAAATCCGCCGCCAGTCCCTTGAGGTGTGAAGGACTGGAAGTCGATGTTGCCTTGATAGAGAGTAGAATTTGTTCCGCCCATTGTGAGCACCCCTCCAGGTTCTTCGGTCTTAGCGCTTGGATCGTTGACAAAACGTGTAATGAAGAACGAGAACTCCGGGCTTGTGAGCAGATTGTCGTTGATGAGAGCCTGCCAGAAGGGCACCGCCTGGGTACTGGCGATACCCTCAAATGCGAGCCCCATGATACCGTTGAGCTCGCCACCAAGCAACGAAATGGACACTTGGTCGACAGCAACTAAGCGCAAGTTAGCATTGCAAATGGGAAAGCAAGTCGTTGGGAACGCGGCAAAAGGCAGGGGTGGTCAACACTCCATCACAGCATCACGAGCGCCTTGCCTTGGCGCCGAGTGTTTGCAAGCAACCTCCTGACCGCAGCACACCCTTGGCATTTATTACACGTGCCACCAGGAACAAGCTTCCAGGTTACACGAGGGAGAGTGTGGGAGAAATGAAAGTGGGGAGAGAAAGTACACACCAAAGATTTGTGGGTTGACCGTAAAGGGGCCCATCGTTATAGTGTCACGGGCGAGGAGACCTGAGGCACTACCGGATCCATAGTTCAAGGGAATACGTTGCGTCCCTAGCTGAAAAGACGTTGATTTTGTTGGGTTGAACACTGGGGTGCCCTGACTACAACCGGTGCAGCCAGAGGTTGCAAACCACAAATCTGAAGAACCCGTGTCAAGGATGAGATCGAAGGACTGGGGCCTGAGTACGACGCCGAGACACGAGTGAGAGGATGGAACAAAAACATTCTCAGAGGGTTTCACACTCACGGTGTGCCGACGTTGACTTGTGCAAAATAACTTATATCCTCATCCTTGTTGTTGTGAGACGGATAGCGGAGTCAGTTGCAGAAGAGGGACACACCTGGTTGGTGATACCGATGTCCGACGTCTGGGCCCTACGCTCTGGAGAAGGTTGCCCGGTATTGTACTTGTACTTGATCCTCAAAGCTTTAGCCGCGTTGACGAAGTGATCCATGCCTGCATCCTGGCGCCGTGCGTTGTTACGTCGGTGGATGGGGATGTGGAGGGGCTCATCGCGTCGATGGGGCACTGCCGTCACCGACAACGAGAAGGAAAGAGAGAGGACGAGGATTATTGAAGGTAGCATGTGGTAGTAAGGAAAAAGGTGGAGAGGAGCTAAAACAACAAGGGGAAATGAATTGAATTTCTAAGCGTAGGCAGCTTGTCAGGAACGTCAAGTCAAGCGTGGGGAGAGCGAGCACGGACCTTAAAAACGCAAATAAAGTGGAGAGTGGAGTAAAGTACAGGTGGAGAGAATGATGTGGGAGTGGAGAGAAAAGGATGGATGGAAGCACAGCCCCCCTCCTGTTGTTGTCTCTCTCAGTCGGAGAGTCGTCGGTGCTGCGCGTTATCCAATTGACTTTATTCCCTTTCTGGGCAATCCACACTCCAGTCCAGGCCGAGAACACCGTCCCGCTTGCCCCTCACGGCACATTCTATCGCCTCAGCCAAATCTCGCATCGCCCCATCAGACCCTCCACCCAATCCGGACCGCCCAATCCCAAGACTCGCTTGCAGTGCCTCTTCCCGCGTCGATCCCCACAGCCCGTCGATCCTCCGGAGCGTCTCTTTCAGCCCCGAGTCGTCTTCCCTCAAGATGGCACGTATCGCCGGCGACGTCGCTAATTTAATTATTATTTTTTAATTTTCAAATAGCCGGTGTTGAGATAAAGGATTAGCCGGTTTTGGTGTGTTGTTAGAGACTGCCGGTTGGGAATGTGGACGAACCGATGGCCTCGTACTGCGCCGTCTGTAACGGTTTCGGGTCGTCCCGTTTTAAAGGGTCTGGGTACGCGCTCTCGTCTGGCACGTACGGCCATTTGAGTGCGGTTAGTGGCCGGAGCGGAACCTCCTTGGTAATCTCATCGCCTACATCGACGCCCAACAATAAGCCGGGGTACAATACGCGCGGGACACAAAAGGGGCACGGACCTTGATGTTTGTCGTTGACATCATCCTGTGTCTGTGCCGGTTTTGAGCCACAGGTGGCTTCTTACCGGGTTTCATCGAAAATTCTAAAATTGTTCATTTTGGGACGTACCTTTGTGCTGCTTGTAACACGCGACAGAGCAACTGTGAACCCGCAAAAATCGGCTTTTATCCAGCGTGAATCCTCAAGTCTGAGTAGCTCACTAGTCAATGAGGCAGCCACTTGCGGGGCAAGTATACCTAGATTCCATTTCCTGGCATATTTGACATCGAGCGCGAGGTGCCATGATAACAGCGTACAGCAAGTGATGTGGCGCCGCGCGGCGGCCACCTCTTTGTCATACGTCTCTACTATGTCTGGACTTTAACTTCTCAGGCAAGATATCCAATATCAAAACAACATGACAGCGACTCCATGCAGACTCCATGCCTAGATGGAGCCCCAGGAGC
Organism: Russula vinacea; assembly: GCA_022376525.1. Lineage (NCBI taxonomy): Eukaryota > Fungi > Basidiomycota > Agaricomycetes > Russulales > Russulaceae > Russula > Russula vinacea. The sequence goes on from WTXL01000039.1 coordinate 184,999, forward strand.
TGCTGCGCGTGCACAGGTATATTTTGAATAATCAAATAAGCGTGAGGATCACATGACAGATAACAAGCAATACAGGGACAAGTGGCTGTGGCGCGGAGACATTGGTGCAATGATGTTTGATGATGATGTTTGATGGAATTGTGATTGATCCGCTGATTGATCACTCCATCTCCTCGTCCGAATCCGAGATTGTTTCCTTGCTTATACTAGTGAGAAAGGAAAGATTAAGAAAAAAAAAGAGGGGGACGTTCAGCATGGCGGTGAAGATAGACCGAGTCAGAGACAGAACTTACTACTGTTTTTTTCGGGGTGCAGAGGCTGGCTCTTCGTCCTCCTCACGAGTAACACGCTTCCTCGTCGCCCCACGCTAGTTAGTTCAACCGGCCCCATAAGCAAAAGTACCATGAGAAACCAAGGGGGGGGGGAACACGCACCTTTTTGAGAGGTTCTCCTCCTCCCCTTCCGAGAACAGCGCTCCGCCCTCTTCAGCGTCCGAGGGCTGCGTACTAGCCGCCGCGCTCGCCGCACCGCTCTTCTTCAACTTGCGCCGCTTCTTCTTCGGCTCGCCGTCAGTACCCCCACCACCCCCACCTCCAAGAGGCGTGCTCAAGCCCTCGTCCCCGCTCGTCGCCTCAGACTTGACCTTCCGGTTCGCCGCTTTGCGCGCCTTGCGCTGTTCGCGCTCCTCATCGCTCTCATTCTTCACCAGGTCCGCGCTCCACTGCTGAGCCTCCTGCCGCGCGCGCGCGCGCTCCGCCGCAAGCGCTTCCGCCTCGACTCTCAGCTTCGCCTCGCGTTCGCGCTGTCAAGAAATAATAATCAATATATCGGCGCGATGTGCACGCCACGAAATTGAAAGAAAGGGTGCGCGCACCTCGAGCGCCTCGATGCGTTCCCGCTCCGCAGCGCGCTTCTGCCGTGCGCCTTCTAGCCGCGCGGCCTGCTCTGCCTCGTACTGGCGCTGCGCGCTCATATGTTCTTCAGAACGGCGCAGCATACTGTCCGCGTACTTTTTGCGCTCTTCCGCTAGGTCACGGTCGTACGGTACCGCGCTGGCAGGGTCGGCCGCGAGCGACCCGAACATTTTCTGTGCATGCGTTGCACGCGCGATGCCGCGCTCTAGGTCCGCGAGGGTGCGCTTGGCTGGTGGGAGCGAAAAGAGCAGTTCGGCGGACTTTTGTTGGATCATCGCGATGTTGTATATGACCGCTTTGTCGGCAGGCTGTATGTGCAGCGCCTGAACACGCAGGAAATCAGAATGACAGATATCAGCAACGACGTCTAGGCAGAGATGGCGAGTAGTCGTACTTTTTGTGTGAATTGTAATGCGACTGTCATTGATGAGAACGACTGTTCCTTGCTTGCCTTGACGTACCACGACCGTGCTAGACAAAGCAACACCGAGATATTACGCCCCCCGTAGTAACGCTGCGACGCTGTCTCATACTGCTCAATGTGTCAGACTGGGAAACTTTCGCACATAAAAAGCACCAAAAATACGCACGCTCTCGATCGCCCGATCAAACTCGTCCCGCGCAAAGTAACAGTGGCCCATGTTGACGTACACGCTCCCGTCACTGGTGCTCTCTCGTACTTTCGCGAACACCTCCAACGCATCACGCGCATTCGCCGCACGGCGCTGCCCCTCGTCGGGCGCCGGACCAGGTGGAAGTGCACCGCCCAGGGTGCCCAACGCGTCCTCCGCCGTAACGATCGCGAGTCCCTGCGCCGCGATGGCACAAAGCGGATCTAACCCAAGAGCCTTCTCATAAAACTCAGCACTCCGCCGGAAGAATACCCGTCGCTCCTCGACGCCCTTCGCGCTCGTATCGCGGCTCTCGCGTGCCTGGTGATAGTGCAGCCACCCGGCGGCGCAGAGGGCGTACAGGTCGTGCTTGTCGTGGTCGCGCAACGTGCCAAACACGAATTCACGCGCTGGTCTCGATGCGTTGGATTGTACGAGAAAGTAGGTGTAGTACGCGCGTAGATTGAGATTGCTATTTTGTGAGGCGAGGGAGTCCTTGAGTAAATCATGAGCCTCATTGGCCTGGTGCATAATGCTTAGTATGTGAGCTCGCCGGATTTTGGCTTATGCGGTGTCTGGTCAGTAGTCAGCAACCAGGGTGACAAGGCCACGCGCACCATCTACATATTCTGGGTGTCGGTCCAGAAGCTTCTCATATGCCTCCATTGCCTTCGCATCATCATTCAGGTCCTCGTACACCCGCGCCAGGTTGTACAACACAGATGTTGACGTCGCCTCTGCTTCCGAGCCGAGAATGCTAGCGCCAACCAACGCATTCTCATACATGACGCGCGCCTCTTCATACCGCGACTGGAGATGTGATACCACACCAAGATTGTTCAATAACCTTGGGTCGATGCGGCCTTCTTCACTGATCCTGACCGCCTCACGGAATATCTTCCCCGTGCGGTCAAGACTTTCGCTTTGCAGAAGCCGAGAAAATTCGATGTGCATCTCCACATCGTCTACCACCACGCGCGGTGGTGGTGGCTCACTCCGCGACGCGTTCCCGTTCTGAGTAGCTCCATCCTCATATTGTTCGATTGCCCTATACACGCGGTCAAAGAGCTCTCGCGCTTTGGTCTTCTCCTGAGCAGCATCCGAGCTGGACACGCCAGGACGAGGGTGCAATCGCAGAGAGGCAAGCATGGCTGTCGCTTCGAGGGACCTCTGTGGATTGGGAGGTTGTAAGAGGCTGTCAAGGGTATGAATAGCGGCCGCCGTCTCATCTATGGTCTATGAGCAAACAGAGAAGAAGTGACATGGAATACAGAGTCTACCATTTCGCAACTGCATCTGAGCAAACCCTATTGCGGCAAGAACGTTATTCGATTGTCCATCGGCACCTTGTTTGTAATGATTTAACGCGTCGCTGTAAGAGCCTTCTGCATGACAGACACGGCCAGCACGTATGTAGCCATCTGTGAGTACCGCCATCGTGTCTGCAAATTGTATCGTTCGCTCTGCAAGCTTTAGTGCCTACAAAGTCTCGATCAGTTCCCCCGCCAGCGCCATCCCGAGGCATTAACGCACGCGTTTGTATTGGCCTTTACGAAGAAATATGTCGCACAGCGCGTTTGCTGCAGACGCGTTGCGCTGATTGCTGTTGAACGCTTTCTCAATTAGCTTGGATCCAATCATGAGCTCTTGTATCCGGTCATCCTCAGAGAGGTCAGGGTTCTTGCTCGCATTAAGCGCATCGAGTCCGAGGAGCAGCTGTCCCGACCACTCAGACGGGTTCTTTCAGGAACGAAACGGTGAGAAACTAACAACCAGGTGACAGCGAAGAGTATCTCACCACTTCCATACTCCGTTCCCACGCAGCTTTCGCCTTGTCCCTATGATTCAGCGCCCACAGACATAAGCCGATCCCTATGCGGGGATCTGGAAGACAATATGGGTTCAGTTGTAGGACTTGTTGGAACCGTTTGAGAGCAGGGGCGTATTGACGTCGCGCGTACAGTATCCTTGCCTATTTATGAAGTCATAGCACGAGCACCTACCACGAGCACAAGAGACGCACCTTTCCCACAGAGCAATCAAGTTTGTAGGCCTCTCCTTGAGCACTGCTTCAAATGACCGGAGCGCATCTTCCATCGATCTGTTTGCTAGCTGGTGAATGGCTTCCAGAACCACATGTAAACAGGGTGCAAGTGAGAGTTTCAATAAGACATACCGCGAGTGAGAAGTAAGAGCTCTTTGGTGCGGAACTAATCTCTCCCCCTCTGCTGCGGCCTGATCACCGTGATTGAGGACTTGCGTTGCCTCCCTCATGTATTCGTCGCGGGACTTCTCCGTAGTCATGATATCTTGACCTATTTACAAACACAATCAACAGGCCTCCCTGTACGTGTTGGAACTGCAGCCTACGGGCATTAGGGAGCTTTAATTTTGGTGCCTTTCGGGCCTTGGCCAGTTGAATGCTAGCAAGTATAGAATATATGGGCGGTAAGGAGGAAGTAGAGCCGCTGGACTGGAAGCCTATCCCGGGTTCCTGTGAGCCAATAGATGATACAAAACTTTCAACGTACTGTCAATGGCAGACAGCGCAATCTTCTCTGCGGCATCAAGGTGGCCTCTTCGCATGTACTCCCCGGCAAGTCGTGTCCAGTAGGCCACCTTTGGTTGTCCCTCCTTCAGAACTTCTAGCACGTCATCGGCATTGGAGTCGAGTGTGTCAAGCTCGATGTTGATAACCTCTTGTCCCCCGAGTTCGATGTCTATTGACCTGCCGGGTGCAGAATTCCAGGGAAGGAGATCCGAGGCCATGACAGACACAAAGCGTTGGATAGCGCACTGTTATTGGCGTGCGGCAGCGACAATTCACTTTCAGCACAGATTTGCTCAGACTCGACTGCACGGCCATAGCGGGCCGGGTCCGTGAAATAACATGCACAAATACGGTCAAACATAGCATTCCGTGCACGACACCGACGCCGACGACGAGCGCGTCGGGCGCATTCATCATTCATCTCTAGACACTTCTCACCATTTTCACCTAGAAGACACTGACAAGATTTGTTACTATCATCCTTCTGGCATAGTCCATCCTCATCACCGACTATTGCGGCGACATACACAAACTCTGGTCACACCGACAAAGATAGTTCAAGCACGACGCCTTTACGAGTACCCAAGTGTTATCCAGCGAAACAGTAATTCAATCGTGGTCCTGTTTTCTGTGGCGCTCTCCTTCTCCATCTCTTTCTTGCCAAAAGGCCCCTCACACGTACCCATACCACCTGACAAGAGATTCAAACTTTAACAAGATTTGGGTTCCTTCCCGCGATGACGGTCACAAACAGGAAGCGGCCGTATCATGCAGAAGAGGTACCAAGTGCGTGGTCTACACTTGCAGCATGTTCTCCTCGTCTTACTCTCCGTCTCTTTTCTCACGCCGTCTGCATTACGTAACCTTCCCCTCCTGGTCAACCTTACAGCTATCAACGAACCTGGCGTACAGACAGAGTGTGATGGGTGTCTGGTCGATCTCACTCATTCCATTCGAATCAAGTGCGCAGATCCTGTGTGTGCAGTTGGGGATGGGGTCGACCTCTGTCCGAATTGCTTTTGTAGTGGGAAGGAGTTTGGCAAGCATAAACGTGGCCATGCTTACAGGGTTGAGGTGAGCAAGATTCGCCACAACCTATATGACCTGAAGCTTACAGCACCTGGCCTCTTGAAGGAGCTTCATTCCTATCCTATATTCACTGAGGACTGGGGCGCAGACGAGTGACGCTCTCTCTCCCCTCTTGAGATTGCGGCCGCTTACATCTCCTCTCAGGGAACTCTTACTCGTCGATGGAGTTGCTCAACAAGGTCTGGGCAACTGGCAAGCGGTTGCTGAGCATGTTGGCACCCGCACAAGGGAGGAGGTTGAAGAGCACTACAACACGGTCTACATTGATTCACCGAACTGGCCCAAACCCGTACGTTCATCTTTTTCTCTCTGCCTAGTTTGTACTGATTCGTGAAACGCTTAGCGCATGGACCTATCTTTTAATATCGATCCTACAGAATTCCAAGAACGGAAGCGGCGGCGGATATCCAATATGTCAGTTGCCCCCCCGCTTCAAAAAGTTGCCCCCACTTCTGCGCCGGGGGTGCATGACATTGCTACATTCCTCCCTGGTCGACTCGAATTCGAGCACGAGATTGACAACGAGGCCGAGGATCTGATCAAGAATCTCGAATTTGGCCTATGTATGGAATTGGGTGGCGACTCTATTCCAGAAGACGAAGACGATCACGACTACAAGACCCGTATGCGCTGGAAAGTGGAGCAAAGAGAAAAGATCATGATCAAGAGATGGTGTTCGTCTCACAGAACGGTTTGGTCAACGGCGCCATCCACGGTAATGGAAACGGCCTAATTGTGAATGGTCTAAACGGCGCCGCGAATGGGTTCGTTAGGAAGGACAAGGAAGTGAAGAAGGAGAAAGACACCCCCGCGCCGGATGACAACGGTGACGGCGTCGAGGAAGAATCGGAGGAGAACATGCCTCCGATACCGTTCGAGACACAAGCCTCCCTCGAGTTCAAGCTCACTCTAATCCAGATGTATATGCAGCGCATCGCAAAGCGGCGAGAAGCCAAGGCGCTCATGTTTGATCGGGGGCTGCTCGAATATAAGAAGGTATGTCAGAAGATCTTTTACGGATGGAGCCATATTATTGATGTTCCTCATAGTTACAAGCCGCGGAGAAAAAACGTCCGAAGGAAGAAAAGGATATCGTCCATCGATTACGGCCATTTGCAAGACTACAGACTGCAGAGGACTATGAAGTCTTCTCCACTGACATCCTATGTACGTGTTGATTTGCAACACGTAAGCCCAATTGACTGTTCTCCAGATGAAGCGATGCTACGAAAGCGGATAGGGGAGCTGCAACAATATAGAAAGCTTGGATTAACGACTGCCGCGGACATCAAGAAATTGGAAGATGATCTGTATAAACGCGTATGCTTCGCTTATCTGACACCACCCTGTTTCACCGCTCACCGCTCATGTCGACTTTCAGACTCAGGCAAAGGCGAACATGACTCGGGATCACTTTTCGTCGGAGCGACTCCAACAACTCCGGGCCGCCAGCGCACGGCAGTCTCTTGGGCCTGACACTTTACGGCGGAACGGCGGCGTTGAGGCCGATCGTAAGAGCGTTGACCAAACAAGTGGTCCTTCGGGCCGCAGACCCCGTTCGTCTTGAATCCGTTTCCCCCCGAATTCCGTTAACCTTTGATCAAAAAAATAGCGGCTCCCCTAAACCTCGCAAATAGTCCATCGCTCCATCTCCTTACACCCGCGGAGCAAATCCTTTGTTCAACACTCCGCATCCTCCCAAAACCCTATTTGGTCATCAAGGAAACGCTTGTGCGGGAGTACGCCCGACGTGGTGGCAAGTTACGCCGACGCGAAGCACGCGACCTCGTGAAGATCGATGTGACTAAGACCAGTCGGGTATGGGACTTCCTTGTGCAAGCGGGGTATCTTCGCATCGGTGTAGACCAGAGCCAGCAGCAACAGCAACAACAACAGCAGCAGCAGCAGCAGCAGCAGTTGCAACAACAACAACCGCTGGCCACATCGCTATCTGGTGGGACTTCATCTGGATGATGAAGGTCCCTTGACATGTCACGACGATCGCCCTACCGTGGCGTCCTGCTTACCGAACGCCACATGAGGGTCTCCTCTTCCTTGCCCGTTATCCAGTATTGTATTGTCTTGCGCCCTTTTCCAACCATACCACATTGCACGCACTTGCACTTGTAACATTATGACTCGCATCTTATCATACCTGTCTCCCCATCGATCACTTTTTCAATAACACTGTAAGGACTTATTACGAGCCGAGCGCGGAACGAAGCGGGACCGCCGGAACGTACCACATCGGAGCGCCCGCCTAACCAGCGCATCAAATTTCGGTTTCCTTTCCGTCCGCATGATCATCTCATGTACTGTACTGTATGTTTTGCGGCTGCGCCCGAGTCCGGCTGGACCCTTGTCGAATTCCCTTTCACCTCCTCGGCCGCCGAGTGATTGCGTTGGATGCTGCGAAACAGTGTCGTGTTCGCCATCTTTTGCCCTCTTCGTACTAATCCATCTGTGAACAACCTCCGTACAGTTGATTGATTGACCGGATCAAACGCAAACGCGCGCATCGTTGCCCGCCTTCAGCTTCAGCCTCGGGCCTCAGGGCTCAGAGCTTCCCTTTGTGCCCTCCCCACCCCATTCCCCCGTTCGGCTGGCTCTTTCGCTCGTCTTGCTTGGCAATGGTAAGGAACTCTTGTCCTCCCTACAAAACACCCGTTTCCACAAGGGATTCTTCGATAGGAGCTCTCTTTCAGCTCTTCGTGTCTTCCGAAGGGCCTCACCTCTTGGTCTCAATTTCAGCTTTGCTCTCATAGGTCGTCCGCGACCCTCTCTGCACGCTTGGTCCCGTTCTTGGTCCCTTCCACCTTCGGCCCCCCTCCGACGAACCCCTAATGCCAGACCCCTACCGATGCCTTTGGCATTCGTTGAGACGACTTCTCCTTTTCTTTTGTCTCACTGTCTATTTATTACCCTCGGAAAGCGACAATCTCTTTATTCACGACGCAGTTGCCCTTGTCTACCACGTTATAGCTCATCTATCTACAATAACAAGGATGACAGGAAGACAGCTAAGAGTAACGCCTCGAGAGAAATTGAAGATTATCCGTCGTTATTCGTCATAAACAAGTTGTGGACAACAGCGGATCGTTGCGAAGGACTTTGCGAAGGTTCTGTTTCACGTGGCTCCGATCAGCAGACTCGCAAATAAAACTTCAATTACTGTAAGAGACAGGGCCACCGGATAGTTGATACGATATGACGACAGAACTGACCGAGACAGAAATCTCCCTGTTCATCTCATCATCTTGAAACTGTACGGAAATATACAAAATCCGCAGACAATCAAGAGCGAGCACAGGCCATGGAAAAACTTCGATGTCAAGGAGCAATACGCCGATCAAGAGTCCGACCGTTCAGGGGATGCCTTTGTAGTTTCGCTAATACCTTGCACATCACCCGTACTTACCGCACAGGGAAGCGCGAGAGCCTGGGACACGATCTCATAGTATGCGGCGCATGGGCGTTTCAGAGGCACGCTGCTTTTTTTTTCTGATGCAGGGCACTAAGGCACGTATATGGTCAGAGCGCATTGAGACCAATCTCCCGTTATGATTGTCGATATCGGAACACCCATAGTGCCGGACTTCCTTCTGCAAGTGCGCTGATAACAGTCAGTCGACTAAGTGCCTCCCCTCACCTACATCCCTCCCCCCTCCCCCCATTCTCCCCATTTGGGTGAAACTGCCGTGCAGTGGACTCCGCGGGATGTGTGCTACTTTGATTAGAGATAATGATTAAGGTTCGCGCAAAATCAAACGAACTTAGGAGCGCTGAGGGGGGCCCAACCACTTACCAGGAACGGAAGAGTATACATTTCTTGTTTGGGCACCTTGAATGTACACCCACCCATCATCCGGAATTCGCTGTGATCGCAAACAGAGGGTGTAACGCCAAGAGGCCAAGGTCGTGGACCGGTACCGATACTCTACAACACAAGAAACGCCCATTTAGACCATGAATCCGGCAGCACGCACAGTATATCGTACTGCGCTGCGCATTTGGTACCTGTCAACATCACCGAATGCAGGGCCGAACATCGGCCTATTGCCCGTGACTGTGAAGATGAAAATGATGAATGAATGTGCATACAAATGTTAGGAGTAGAAAATATTGTACCTGTAGTACTGATCAACAATTATCTATGGACGTCGGCGGCGGAACTCATTCAACTCACGAGTCCTGGAAGGCTTGAAGTGGTTAGTGATTGTCTTCCATGATACCGGCGGCCGACTGGAACAACTGATTGGCACCTATTACTACCTCATGAGCCAGGTATTGGGAGGCCTTGCCAAGTCGGCACTTTTGTCGAAGTTTGATTGTGCCAGGCAAGCCAGACTGGTCAATCACATGGTCTATGCAAACATGCCTCATGTCTGCTTTTGACAGATAATACTCTCATCATGTCACACCCAACTGCCCCAAAGCGTAACTTCTGCTTTGGAGTCACAGAGTAGAACTGGAGCTTTTGTTATATTTACTTTGCTAGAAGTAATATATTTACTCGAAGAAGAAAGAACAGGCCAGGATGGAGAATTGGTACGATATGTGTACCAAAGACTTTCTCAAAGTTACAAGCAGGACTGCCACCAAGAGGAGCTTGAAGAGATCACAGTTTGTACCAAATCTGGAAACAAAAGACCTGGCCGTCTCGAGGGGCTGCAATTTCGGTTCCCTGAGAACAAAAATAAGAGAGATAAGTTATAAAACATTGCCAGGACGAGTTTCAAGGCGAATTTTTACGAAAATTTCGGAACTGAAGCGTGATGGCCAACTGCCGAAGAATAAGGAAGAGGGAACCGGGCCGGAAGGTGGCGGAGATGAGCCATGTGGATGAGGTGAGGGCCGAGTCGGCAAGAGGAGGTGCGGGCAGAAAACGCCTACGTGAGTAAATTGGAAGAGAGGGGAGGGTGCTTAGTCATTGCAAAAAACGTGACTGGTCTCTAGGAAGGGGATAGATCGATAGAATCGTTGCCAAGCAGGAGGGCTAATAGTATCCCCAGTGGGGGGTGGAGAAGCGAGAGACCAAGGAGACGGCGACGGATGATCACGTCTATGAGGCGATGCAACTGTCTTTTCGTCCATAGCTCTCTCTCTCTCTATGTCCTATTTATCTTCATCGCTTATGTCTCTTTTCTGACCCCGCCTACTGCCCCATCGTCTTCTCATCTCTTCCTCTTCTCTTTTTCTTTCTTTACTCTCCCTTACCTTATTCTTCTAATCTTTCTATAATGACCGACGACTATTCGGCGACCCCATCCCGCAACACTCCTCCCACTCTCCAAAGAGGCAAGGCATGTCTTCGCTGCAGGTCTGTACAACCCGCTCTTTCCAAATATCGTCTCCTGATGATCCCCTTACCCTTCGCAGGAAGAGAAAAATGGTGACCCCTCCTCGTCCTTGGCTCTCCTACTACTAATACCCCCACCCCAGCGCTGTGATGGCACGAAACCGTCCTGTCAACAGTGCGTTCGTGCGAAAAAGCAAGACCTCTGCGAGTACGACGATGGCAAGGCAAGACACGCACACAGCTCCTTCGTGAAACTATCGCCCGCCTCGAATCCCGTATCAAAGAGCTCGAGAATCCAGACCATACATCAACCTCAGTGTCCCTCTTTGACCCCCACATCATCCCAATCTCATCCGAGGATTCGTCCTCCTCCGGTGGAGATTCCCCCTCAAGTTTTCCCTTCTCCGCATCTCAATCCCCCAATCACATTAGTAAGTACCTCGTGTATGCGCGTCCTCCACTCCATCAATTGAACCTGCGCCACGACCGCAGCATCAGTCTCACCGCCTCCACTGATGGCCTGCTGTTCTCCAGTCTCATGGGCGCCCAGTGTGCGTTGTTCCTGAGATCCGTATTTGACTTTTGGACCTGACATACCAATAGGACCGATGCTTTTCGTCCCCCCACCGCTTGTTCGTAACACAGGTTCCCTCTGAACTCGCTCAGTCTCTGTCAGTAGCTATTATTACCCGAATCCATTCCGCCCTACTTATCTGCATTGAGTAGGCTGGAGGCCTTTATCCCTCATCGCGATCAGCTGCTCGTCGGGTTGCACGTGGAGCGCCTGCGCAGTTCCTTGCGCCGCCCTGCAGAGGAACAGCGCCATCCTGTGTTGATGAATGCTATCTTCCTTTGGGCATGCTATTTTTCACGCACCCCGAGCTTAAACCAGCACGAGCCCCTCTATCTCTCTCGCGCCACGGAGGCCTTTCATGATTGGCTGCGTTCGCCAACCAAGGTCGTTGACGTATCCAAGGGTGCTGCCTTCTCTCTCAGTACTTCCTAGTGAATGGCCGCATCATGGAAGGGTGCCACTATGCGAGCACTGCTGCATCTCTCGTTTGCAATGGGGCCTCCATAGGCAAGGATCTGAGCGACGAGACGTAGGAATGGGCCTAGAGGGAACGTTCTCTCTGCCGCCGGCGCAAGATGCCATCGAGCGTGGTGAACGCATCTTGGCGTTCTGGCAGGTATTCTGCCTCGATCGGTGCTGGTCGGCAGCGTTACGCCGTCCTCCATTAATCTCCGACGGACCGGGCGCCCTTTCGACCATTAATGCTCCGTGGCCACAGGACATAATCGAATATGAAGTTGTGAGAGATTGCCGCTCGTCATTTGGCGCTCGTGTTGACGCGGGGCTGCAGGAAAATTTCAGCGACATTACTAACCTAAACACTGTGCAGACGTTCCTCGCACATCAGATCCAAGTGCCGGTTCTCGCAGGTGGATTCTCAAATTTCGCTCTGCGTGCTAAAGCGTCTGCACTTTTGGACCTTGCAACAAAAGTTGCCTTTTCGTGGAACACTTGTGAGTTATCTCCGAAAGCTACTCATCTCGGCCTTCCATTTTACACCCGTTGGTTCGGCAGCAGGTGTGGCGTTGACCCAGTTATCCGAACAAGACACGCTGGCTGTTGAGGACTCGATCAACCGTTTCATCGCAAGCATAATGCCGGTGCACCAGATGGGGGCTATTCATGCAGTGACAGACACAACTTGATTGTTGTGCACACCCTCGCTCAGGCCGCGCTTATTCGGTTGTACTACCTCCGCGGAGAGGTAGACCAGCTGTGGAACGAGAAGTGCTTACTTGCTGCTCGTGGGATGCTTTTGGTCATCGGCCAAGTCTCTGAAATGGACATAGAGTTTCTCGACCCGATCGTCGGGGTGAGGTGTCCTGTGGTCTCGGATTTTCTTTCGCTTGCTAACTCAAAATGTAGAGTTGCTGGGCATCAGCTGCTCACGTCTTCATCCGTGAGATGGCACAGGTTGAGACCTGGTCGCCGATCACGTCCAATGAACTAGGAAGTCATGTCGGGACGATCACATCCGCGTTGTCGCGGCTCAGTATGACTTTCCCGTTGGCAGGTATGACGCTGCGACGACTCTACTCACCGCGATCATGCTCATCGGCTCGGCACAGGCTTTCTGACCTCTCGGCTACAATCATCACTTGGCCTGGTTTGACTTTGGTAATTTAATACGACTTTCTACCATGAGACTGAAGACTGGCACGAACTATCAACTGACTTTTTATTCTTACTCGCTTTCACGCTTCGACCCGCGGACTCGGACTTCACATGACACCGGACTCTGTAGATTTATGGACTATTGTGCATAATTTTCCCCATTCCCCCTATTCTAATACCAATACTTGGACTTGGACTCGGACATTGTAGGACAATCCCCTCGAACTTTTACATACCGTGTAGCACTCGTTCAGACTGAGCTGGACTTATAGCAGACAATTTGTGTCATGTACTCTGGTTCCTAATCCCAAACTATTAGCCACTGCTTCTATTCGCTTACCTGTTCGCAATCTTGTCGTAATAGAGAAGCGCACTCGTGATCGATAGTAAATTGGAATGATTGCATGCGATAACGAACTCCCTCTCCACTAAATGGTGCGGATGTGCCTGGTCTCGGAAAACATCCGATCAGCACACGACAGACCCTCTTAATTTTCACCCCGGCATTCCCCAGCATCATTCCATCTTTTGTTTGCGCCACCATCTTTCGCATAAGATTCAACTTGAAAGAGGGTACAACTTCTATGCGGGGACATACGAGACAAAACAATTGCATCAGTTAGACCGTCCAAATGAACCCGCAAAGCGATTAGTGTACACGTGTCCATCTTTACGTTTCCGCTTTTGGCGCATCCAGTACTCCCGATCAGTTGCCACTGCCGCGCTCCCTTTACGGTATCCCCTTGCGGTCCGCCCGAGGGCCTCCACAACAGTCACACAACTCGCACCTCTATGGCCCACGGTGATCGATACCCCGCATCGCCCCCGGGTCGGGGCCGTGGCCTCCCTACACAACCCCAAGGCACCCTAACTCTACGCCCACTGCGGCCGCCCACGAACCTCTCTCGTCCGAGTCCTCGTCCCCTGAACGCCGCGCCACCCTGCTCTCTGATGCGGCCGATCTCCGCAACTCACACTATCATCGTCTTTCAGCTTCCTCTCGTGGACATGCGGCACCGGGAAGCGCCGCGCTTCCCCCCCGTCGGTCGTCGTCTTCATCATCTCCACGAGCACGCGACCCGGACTACCCCCACCCCCGTCATCATCATCACCACCACCACCACCGGGGCCGCTTGCGAGGAGACGAGGTTGTAGGCGTCTCACGGCAACTGACGGCGTTGCAGCGCGTTGCTTCTGAGATACGCAGATTGACGCGCTCGTCGGACGACGCACCCGCGGTTTCGGAAGAGGATTGGTCTGTATTTGGGGAGGTTATGGTGCATGAGGGCGTGGGCGATGCAGGACTCACTACCTCCGCACGCCGGACGCTATCGCCTGCATCGGATGCTCATCTCGAGGATTATATTCCGCCGGTGGAGGAGGAGGAGGAGGAAGTGGGGCGAGATAATGAGAGAGGATCGAGTTTGGAGACGGGGTTGCATTCCCACATTTACTCGGATACTGACTCGTCCACCTCGGTGTCTTCCACGGACGTCGACCAGAAGGACCATAGCATTCGCGGAGGCGGAGAAGAGCGGTGGTGGAAGCGGCTACCGCATCTGCCCACGCTGCCCCCGCTGTACCGAAATATTCTCAAGTGCAGCCTTGCGTATTTCTTGGGGTCCCTGTTCACGTATTATGCTCCGCTCTCGCGCTTCATCGCAGAGTTGACGCAGGATGGCCCGGGCGAGAAGTATCCCTCCGCTATGGGTCACATGGTCACGACTGTGTAAGTCTGCAACTTTTTCTGTGCTAATACACTCTGTGCGTGTCTCATCTCAATCGCTATGCAGCGTGGTGTACTATAACCCGGCCAAGACCCTCGGCGGGATGGTAGAGGCGAATATATATTGCCTCATGGGGCTTGCCTTTGCATCGTACATATCCCTTGGGAGTATGTACACTTATCGGGCACTCGAGCCGCACGCGGGATGGGAGTGGCTCGCAGACGTGCTCGCACTCATTTGGATTGGCGTTGGAATGTCGCTGGTTGCGTGGTTCAAACTTTGGATAGCAAAGCCGACGTTCAATCCAGGTCAGACACGCAGTCTTTGTGTGTTTCTGGCCTTTCTTCTGATTTTGGGCGATCGCGTGTGTAGCGGCTAGCATGACGTCAATCATCCTCTTCGTTGTGTAAGAGGGCAATCCGATTGTGTTGCTTAGGCGTTTCGGGCTGACGACCACCAGAGTTGTCAAGGAAGGCGGGATAGAGTCATTATTACAGGTCGCGCTTATCGTCGCGATTGGCGCCTGCATATCAAATCTCGTATGCTTTACGCTTTGGTCGCAGTCTGCCAAGAAAAATCTACAAACGAACATGATCAAAACCCTGGATTCGTTCTCGACGCTGCTCTCACTGCTCACGAGCACATTCTTGCTCGAAGATGAATCTTATCAGCCTTCGCAGGAGAAGATCTCTAAGGCCGTCGCGGCGCATCAGGCTACTTTCACAGGGCTGAAGAAAAATTTCGCCGAGGCGCAGAGTGAACGGCTCTGTGGTGGTCCCAGTGCGGGCCGCGGTGGCGATCCTTATGAAAATGCGGTAGATAGTCTGACGCGTCTGGCGCAGCACCTGAATGGTCTCCGTAGTGGCACGAGCCTCCAATATGATCTCGTAAAGGCACACTGGGACGCCAAGGTCGCTATTCGCCGACACTCACACGGCGGCAGTACGTTCACAAATGCGCTCGAGACGGAACTCGTGAAGGGCAAGGCAGCGTCGGACGGAGTAGGTAATGCCGAAAACGTTACGCTCCGTGCGGCTGCTGCTATGTTTGGCGATCTTGTCGGAGAGCTCGACTCCCCGCTGCGCGCACTTTCGGTAAGTGCGAGGACGTTTCATATCCTCCCCCGCGCATATGAGGTTTGCGCTCATAGTGCCCCCCCCTCTTTTGCTCCTTTGGTGCGTCCTTGCCCATCGGGGATTAGTCGACATGTACGAAGGCAATTAAGCACCTTCGTGGCGCTTTTTCCGATCAGGAAACTTGTTCCGCGGACGTCGAGCTTGTCCTGGATGAGTTCATTGAACTTGCCAATAAGATACAACGGGCGCTGTTTGAATTCGATAGCACCAGCAATCATGCCGTAATGCGTCTCTACAATCGGGTAAATGCTCAGAGCCCCACATCTACTGCTGCCTCGGCGTCTACTGATAACTCTAACCCATTCCTCTCTGGGAGCGACAACGAACATGTGTTCTTGGTGTACTTGTGCGTGGGACTAGTCACACCTTTTTTTTTGTCTTTTGCTGACTAGCATGGTGCTAGCTTCATATTCGCTATGCAGGAGTTTGCGCGGGAGCTCATATCGCTGACAGTTGCGATGAGCAGGATCTATGCGGCCGAGCGGCCTGACTTATCCCGTAGATGGCTCCCCCGCATCTCCGCCGGTCTGTCCAGCGTGTTCTGTTGTCTCCGAAGCCGCAGCAGGCCAGCCATATCAGACTCACAATCACGGCGGAATGACATGTCAGTGACATCGAAGCCGGCTCGGAAAGGCCTGCACAGGAGAATATGTATGGGTTGATTGATTCTGCAGCGTCATGTGCCGTGGGGGGCGTCTGATTGATAGCGGCATCACAGCGGGAATACTGACGAAGGAGAAGTCGCGCATCACCTATTCATTCCCCAAGGTCCGTCCGCATGCGCCCGACACGGTGCAGACGCCTTCGCGTGCGGGGCTATCCGCCTGGCGTCGGTTCCAGCTGTTTTTGTGGGCTGTTGGCGCGCGCTTGCGAGATCATGATGTCAAGTATGCGCTCAAGACGGGCCTGGCCACCGCGGCGCTCGCAGCACCTGCATTTATCCCACAGACACGGCCAACGTTCATGGAGTATCGTGGAGAATGGGCTTTAATTTCGGTCAGTGCGCGGTTTTTTTTCCCCGGTGGTGTGCGGGGTGCACGTCGTTGTGTGAAAGTTGAAACAGTATCGCTGGTTTTAGTTCTTTGTCGTTATGTCCCCCACCATAGGCGCGGTGCGTTTGACCTTTTGTTTTTGGTCCGAACGGGGTCGGTGATTTCGAGCGTAATGATGCGCAGACCAATTTCCTTAGCGTGCATCGCGTACTTGGAACACTGTGAGCGCATTACGCTATTCTATTCTAGTTCGTTCCCCCCCCGGCGCACGCGCGCTGGCCGTTAACGCGATGATACCCACAGGTTCGGCGCGGTGACTGCGGCGACGGCGTACACGTTGTTGCACAAGACTCCGGCTGTTCTGGCAGGATTTGGCTTCCTCTTCTCGATGCCGTGCTTTTACTACATCGTCGCGAAACCGCAGTATGCGACGACCGGCCGGTTCGTGCTCCTGACGTACAACCTGACGTGTCTATTCTCGTACGCCCCACCCAATTCAATCCAGCCCGCTTCTTGTTGTTTGTTGATCGATGATTTCGTGTGTAACAGGTACAACTCGAGACAGCTCGATATATCTGTTGTGGATATCGCGTTCCATCGCTCCACTGCTGTCACGGTTGGCGTTGTTTGGGCAGGCTTTGTCTCGCGGTTTTGGTGGCCCTCTGAGGCACGCCGGGAACTCAGCAAGCAGCTGGGAGAGTACGAATCGAGAACCCCTTTTTTTTTTAATGGTTTTCCGTCCTTACCTGATGTGACTATAGGTTTTGTCTGAATATCGGTTGGCTATACACGCGCCTCGTCGCGTCCAACTCATTTTTGCCTGAGAATCCCACGGAGGTCCCAGGACCGGAGCGGGGACCTCCCAATGAAGAGACAGCGCTACTTCCAGCGAGGATAAACAACTCTGTTGAGGAGTTTATGGCTATGTATGTCAAGAGCTGCTTATTTTCGTGACGGGGCAGCCTGACAGTCATAATAATAGGGAGTTGCATTTGCAAATCAAGCTCCTGGAACTACAGGATTTACTCAAGCAGACGCAGCATGAGCCTCGCCTGAAGGGCCCCTTCCCTATCAAGCTCTATCGTTCATTCTGGCAAGCCTGCAGACGATACTGGATAAGTTGCATAGTATGCGGTGCGTTACCACGCGCGAGGAATGGTACGTAAATTCTGTTGGAGCACGACTTGCACCCAACATGATGGACCACTCCCACTCCTGTGTTTATAGGTACACGGTAAGATGGAATACCAGGGGTAGAGTGTTGTTGATTTAATTCCTTTCTTATATATATAGAGTGTGCGTCGTGATTTCATCATCCCTGTAACCAAGGAACGGCGAGAAATGGTCGGGAACATCATATTATACTTCTCGACATTGGCGTCGGCATTTCGCCTCAAGGCGCCACTGCCGCCGTATTTACCACCTGCTGAGAAGGCGAGGCAACAGCTGGTTAGCATTCACTGTTGTTTTTTTACCCGAATGCTGAGCGTAAAACTTATGCAATAGGTCGAAGCGATCCGAAGGTTGGATGTTGTGCGGAAGCGAGAGATCAAGGGATCTAGGCAGCTTCTATATTTCGCGTATGCGCTGACGATGAAGGGGATCACTGGAGAGCTCGAGTTTCTTGGCCGGACGTCGCAGGATGCGTTTGGAGTGATTGGGGAGAGCACGGAGGTGTTTGAGAACATGTTCAGAGACGATGACATTGGATTACATCATAGTGTATAGACGGATACCCGGCCCGGAGACCCACGCGTTCTGGGTCAAGCGATCGATGTTTGGCTTGTTGTCTTGTGCGGAATGCCATCTCTTGCTGCACAGGAACGCGAAGCCGTAGACCTCTTTGCCCGCGCTGACCGGCGTGGTCCATCCACCAGCTCTGTCGTACGTATATCTTTCCCCTTTCCTCCGCTCCCGTTGTCTTCCTCATTCGACCTGCACAGAGACGAGATGCCTTGGTTCATGCGATTCATCTCTCCCGCTCTCCACATGTATCCCTGAAGCGCCTGGCTGCTATCAACATTGTTAAATTTTTCAGGGCGTTCCCTGATCTTGAGGAAGAAGCTATCAATGCCATTTACGACCTCTGCGAGGACCAGGATCAGAATGTCCGTAGCGTAGACCTGTCATGCTCCATTTTATCCTGTCCGACCCGACCAACTATCCTTTTTTTTCAGATTCGGATCCAAGGATATAGGGCTATTGTTCAGGTATCCAAGGAACAGCCCGCGTCGGTGGAGAGGAACGTGGACGTTCTAGTGCAGTTGCTCCAGAGCGGTGAGTGCTTATAGGGTGGAGATATCGCGTTCTAATCCGCCAGCTGTGCCCCTCCCCCGTTTTTTATTCGTTGTCCTATCCTTGCCAGATGAGCCGAGAGAGGTTGCCGTGGTGAAGACGGCGCTAATTCAGCACCTCGAAATGAACTCCAAGGTTCCCTCGGCGTACTCTGTGACCAGATCGTTCCCCAGACGACCCCATCGAAGACGAGGACAAGCTCATCCGAGAACGGCTGCGCCGGTTGGTTATCGCGTTTCTCGCCGAGGAAGCGCGAGAGCCCCTCGTCTCGCGATTGAAAAGCCAAGGTGACAGTGGCGCGGAGCAAGAACTGGCGTTGGTAGACACCCTGCTCAAGGTGACCGTGGCGGGCATCCGACCGTTCCCTCCAAAAAGTATGCTTTTCCTGGGCGCGCTGACCAAAGGTCGATGGTAGGCGGTATCCAAATTTGGCGGCACGGACGCGGCGAAGATCGCAAAGGACGTTCTATTCTTCCTCCCCTCTTTCAATAATGGGCGCATGCCGAGTCGACATAGCGACGAACTTTTAAGGACGCTGCTTGCGCAAGCGGCTTCTTCGCTCAAGGAGGACCTCGCACCACGGAGAAGCCCGGCAAGCTTGGAACAGACCCGCGTCTATCTCGAACTGTCGGACTTGCTGTGCCGTGGGAAGGGCGCCTCGGACCCCGTCCAGTTATTGCGCTTCTACTGCACGTCGTCCCTCATGGGCAAAATGACGCTGGGGAGGCTATCCGAAAATGCGCGCTTGTTTTTTATCGTTTATCTGGCGCAGGCGCTCTCTGCTTGCAGTTACTTACCGGGTCCCGAGTCTGGGGAGCTCGCCTCGATGCGGCGGCAAGTTGTGGAGGCGTTGACGATCATCCTGCCTGTGCGTATTCTCGCATCGTGCCGCCTTTTGTCCTACAATTTATTGCAAGCAGTTTTTCGTTCAAGTAGCTCCGTCGGATGCACAAGCATGGAGGTCATGCGAAACGCTGTTGCAAACGTGTCAGCAGGTTGGTGGGCCATGACCTTGCGGGAAAACTGACAGATGTGATTCTTTTTTTTTTCAAATCTTTTTTCCACCGCCGTTCCTAGAGGAAGGAACAACAGTCAAAGTGGAACGTTCCGGCGCCCCTCCACTCGGTTCTGGTTGAGATTGCGAGTCTGGCGGACGAAAAACAGACACCTGAGTCTAAACGAGTTGGAGATCTCAGCAGGGTTCGCTTCCAAGCTCTTTTCTTCTGTTTCTGCCTGGTCCAATTGATGCTTTTGTTGTTGCAGTTGTTAACTCGCCCCCCATCCCTTCCGCATTCCCTTCCTGCAAAACCACCACCACAAGCCATGCAGCTTCAAGTCCCAGTTCTCAACATCATCCCTGCAGAGCCCGCTTTCGGAAATCAGGACGCTGGGGAGGAAGAGTCCGTTGTGTCGAGAGAGAGAGCACAACAGGGAGGGAGGAAACTGTCCATAAGGGGACAGCATGACCGTCAACGACGTAAGCGCAAAGATTCCTCCCCTGCCCGGTCCGGGGGCTCGGGTGCATCCACCCCGTGAGCGCAGCAGAAGACGGCCCTCAGTCCTCGACGATGAAACGGTTGAAGACGGCGACGGACGAGGAAACACCATCATTGCTGTTGCGCATGGGACATCCACGACGGCGTTCACCGGCGACAGGTAGCCGAAATACGTCAAAATCAAGGTCTTCGCAGGAACTCCAGTCGCATCGCTCGGATTCGCCCCGACACCACGGTCCTCCTTCTGCAAGTTTGCCTGAAGTTTCGCTGGGTATTAGCATTAAAGGCGCTGCGCGCTCGCATTCGCATTCTTTGCTCGACAGGATACAGGGGAATGGGACATAGGAGGAGGGGGACGGTGGTGGTGATGGTGGACAGTAGCTGTATCTGACGGGGCTACAGATTATCACTGTAGCTGTAATGAGATTGGCTTTTTCTGTTTGCGCTCGTTCTTTACTTCTTTGCGTGATTGCGAGTGTATGACGTGGCCGAAGCGCTTGTTGCATCGTTTCGTCACCACCTCACTTGCTTGTGAGAGCGGGCGCGGCCAACGTTAACATGTTCATATCGCTTTTGTTGGCTTTCCTCGCTTTGTGTATCGATAACACCGGAGCAAGCTCATTCCATGTACGACAGGTGCGCCCTTTCCATGGACGGTACTTCTTACACACATCTTGGTCTCTGGCAACAGGCGCATCGAGTCAGGCAAACATTTGGTTCTGCCCATGACAGTCTATGTAACAAGGTACGTAGTTTTAGCGCAACACATACGACACCTGTTTATTTCAAATGTTAACAGGCCATGTGCATCGAGGCCACCGTGCAAGGCGATACCGCGCAATGTATGTTCGATAGTAGAGCTCGTTCTGATGAATTTAATCTACTGTATCGCTCGTTCTCTTTCTCCTTAGATGTTCTGCGTAGCACTGGCGCGCAAAAACTTGGCTGGATGGCATTGTACGTTTTCATCTATCCCTGCATTTTTTTGGTTTTTGATGGATGATGGCTTTGTAGGGGTTTTGGACACCTCATGTCTGATAGCGCGATGGTGATAATGTGGCCTTCGTCGGACGCGGACGGTTCGTACGCCTCTGTGACGCTCTCGCAGCGCAAGGCCCCGTACGAGACGATGCCGACGCCTGATCCGCACCCGCCGTTCGTGGCTACGCTGGAGTTGTCGGAAACGTCTGTACGTTCCTTCGTCCTCCTCTTCAACTTCAGGAGAGCTTACCATGAACCTCATTCCCCGCTCTGTCTTTAAACCCTGTTGTCTATCTGTCTATTAGGTCACTGGGGACCACCCTCAGATGGGATTCATTCGGCCTGTGAGTGTATATATACATTATGCTACGCACCTAGTGTAGGTGCATTTTGGTGATTTTTTTCTCACTTGGCTTGGGCGGGCCTTGCCAACTTTTGCTGGCTTCGTACTGTATGTAGGCTCCGCCGGACGGAATGCAGGATATTATCTGGGCGTTCAGCCGCACGCCACCAGAGTCGGCGGATGAGGACGCGCATATCTCGGTCCATCACTTGTACGGAATTGGCGTGCTCAACTTGACGCGCACCACCGCGCGTCCGAGGACGAGCCTCTTCCTACTAGTAGCTCTGTCCCCTCCCCCGAGGCGGGGGACATCGCGGACGGGGGAAACACGACGAGGCCTACGGATGGTGCGTCCGCTGTCGGCGGCGGCTTTGCGAGCTTCGTGCATGCTGGGCTCTGTATTTTGGCATTCTTGCTTGTGATTCCGTCTGGTGCGCTTGTGGTGCGGTACGCAAAGGCCACGGGAAGCTCGGCCGCATTCGCCTGCATCGGAATTTGCAATTTGGTGTCGGTAGGTTTTTTTCGTGTTTTGGTTCGCGTCCTGGTTGCTAAACTACTTGACTTACTGTTTTTACATACAGCTGGCACGTCCATCGCTGGGGGCATGCTCGCGTACCTTTTCATGGATAGCGATGGCTCTGGGGCAGCGCACAAGGTAAGTAAGTAAAAAATAAATGATGCCTTGGACGACGATTTTGGCGGGTCGATGCATGTTTCTGTGATCCTGCCGTTACCGTTACTGACTGACAAGTGAATCTTTGTCGAAACGCAGTGGTGGGGCACCGCTTTGGTGCTGTTGTACTGCGTGCAGTGTGCGGTTGGATTCTGGGTCCAACGGATCCCGGAATCGAACCGCACATCTTTGCACCGCGTGCTGCTCGCAGGGCTAGGGGTCTGCATCGTCCTGCTCGCGTTCTATGATGCCTGGCTTGGCTTTGTCGCGGCTGGCGACAGCCCGCTCTTGTGGTGTATTCTGTTCGTGGTGAGTAGTAAACGAACTTTTTTGCAAATTGCCCAGTTCCATCTCGGAAACGGGAACGCTAATACCCAAAAAAAAAAAATAACCCTCAGGTGATCCCTTCGCTGTACCTTGTTGGCGTCGTGATGATTCAGCGTCGATTTGGGTCGGTGCTGGAGGACGCAAAGGGAGACTATGTGGTTTTAGACACCCGCGGTCCGACCGACGAAGTTGAAGATGAAGCAAGATCATGACGGTATGGATTACTTATAACTTGTTTATCGTATGTATAGGTGGCCGAGAGAGGGAGAGCGTGCACACTGTTGTATGCATAACGTCATATTATCATACAGTACAAGTTATTCACTGTGACACTTTTATACCGCCTTCACTTGTTTGCCCCCTATTTTTTTCTGCTGTGCATGCAGTACTTTCTGGCACACGGGCTTGGGGCCGCTGTGATGAATTCAGTCGCGTGCAGGGTGACTTGGGTAAGCACGGGAGTCGGAGGTGTGCACAGTACTGCTGTATCACGTGTCCGCGAGCGTAGAGCTTGTATTGGCAAGCTAAAAAGAGCTTATCAGTTATCCTCGTACTCAAATCTGTCCATTTATGTAAACCCAAGCACACCCGGATTTCGGACCTCGTTGTCTCTTCATGTCTCTCGATAGTCGTCATCTCTCTCACAAACGTCCAAGATAGAACAATAACACCAAAACGCACTACGGGCCTACTTCACAAGCAAGTCCACATTGATCGATATTGATCGTTGACGAGCCCGAGGATGCGTCTGCCCACGCCGTCTGGGCCCCCACGAATTGGGACTGACTCTAATGTCCCGTCAACGATGAGTCAATCCAACTCTTTGTCGATGAGGAACCAGTCCACTTCCTACTCGTTGTCAAACCGGTCCACCACACCAAGAAATGTCACCGGCAACGGCACACATTTGAGCCTGCCAGTGTCTGAAGCTGTCTTTGAAAACGAATCCAGTCCCATCGATAAGGTTGGGTCCAACTCGCGCGTGTCGATGTCGCTCATCGAGACGGTGACCGTCGCCCTCAATGCATCGGGGGGCATGAGCAATGGCGATGGTAGCAAGTCGGGGAGGTTGTCTGTCCTTGAGAAGGATGGCAAGGCGTGGACGCAAATCGTAGGTGTCTGATCTCTATTTTGATGCCCTATCATCTTTGCGATGGGTTGGTTGACTCTGGTTTTGTTTAGCAACTTGGAAGTCGCATTGGACATGGTCCATGTGCGTATGTGTACCGTGCAATCAACTTAGACACAATGCAGACGGTTGCAGTGAAGCAAATCCAGTTGGAGGGCTTCACAGAGGAAAAGATTGTGCAACTCATGCAAGAAGTCGACCGGGTCAAACAGCTTTCACACCCGAACATCATCAAGTATGAGGGCATAACTAAGAAAACAATTCCCTCAGTGTTGTGCTCGAGTGCGTCCACCATTATGCGCATCTTCCCTTTAACTTTGGCGCTTCTTATGTTCTTGGTATCTGACTCGCAGCATCGCATCGCATGTAGGTATGCCCAAAACGGGTCCCTCAAGCAGATGCTCGAGGCGTCTGGCGGGCTAAACGAGAAAGTGGTGGCGACTTATGGGATTCAGGTTCTCGAGGGACTGGATTACCTCCACCACAATGGCATCGTGTACTGCAACCTCAAGGCATCGAATATTCTCATGACAAGAAGTGGGAATGTAAAGCTCTCGGACTTTGGCCTCTCGCTCAACCTACATACCTTCGAGGACGCAGACAGGGGTGTTTCCTGTATGCCAAACTGGTCAGCACCAGAAGACGTCGATCTTGGGCGTGCCTCCGCAAAATCCGACATATGGTCGCTCGGATGCACGGTCATCGAGCTACTGACAGGGAATCCACCGTATGGGAACATGGTCAACGCCATAATCGGTGCGGGTCCTCTTCTTTATTCTGTGCGCCATGGGGTCTGTTGCTAAGATAAAGCCTGTTGGTAGTGATGACCCGGATAGTACTAGAGGACGATAGTCCACCCATCCCTGAGGGCCTTTCTGATTCGCTGGTCGCTTTTCTGAATAAGTGTCTCCGCAAGGCCCCGGAGGGGCGATCGAGCGCAAAGGAACTGTCTCAACATGAGTGGTTGAATCCGCATGTAGTAGGAGGTCCCTCATACGCCAAATCTGCCAAATCTGGTCCCGTGCGCGAGCATGTCTTTGTGGATGCGACATTCAGCGAATGTGCGTTCGTCTCACCTGTGTTCTAACAACGCTTCCTTACTAATTATCGCGTGATTCGTCCAGTCGTTAGCTGTCGGGTGTGCGTAAGACCCATGACGAAGGATGCGGTTTTGTGCTCCCGCTGCTGCACCGTAGCCCATTCGATGTGCGCTTCTCGCGCTCCGCCAAGATGCGACCGTTAATCGAAGCTCCACGTCAGAGGGGGCTCTAGCGCAAGCTCGTCGCGTGGCCTCCCTGCTTCATAGCCCATTATCCAAAGGGTAGTATAAAGTATCAAGGGCTATCAGATACGCAATACATCAACCTGGGATTTAGAAGCCTTACTTGGCTCTCTCAATGAAGGTCCCCTCCCCCTCTCCCCCGCACCACCATTTAACAACTTACCCATCACCGAAGTGGAGCGAGCTCAGTCGACAGCCCACCTGTATTGCACTCGCACTTTTGGGTCGTGTGCCCTTACACAGACTCTGCGGGCAAAGCAGTTCTGGCGAAGCCGCAGGAGGCCAGCACCAACGGAGGAGTGGTTCAAGGAGTGGCTATTTGGCGCATGGGAAGGCGCAGATGGAGTATGTTGTCCTTTACTGAGTTCGCGGAATTGCTCGAGGAAGCACATGTAGTCGGAACGGAGACATCTATAGTTTATCTTACCTCAAACTTGGGGCTCTGGAGGGACTCCGAGGGAGCTCCAGCTGCCGTGGCTGACCTCGCAGCCACTGGCATAACTGACTGCGTCCAGATGGGCGTTGAAGTACGATTCCCCTGAACCAGAGCTAGGACCGGGAAGGGACTGTAGGCGTCGGATCATTAGCGGGACAGACGTGTTGCTGTACCGTGTATTGGTTGAGTATAGATCGCCCTCAGTCTGAGACGCGATGACGGCCCGAAATTCGATTCGCACGTTCGTTCCTCACCAGGCCCGCGCCACTGACTCGGAAATATGCGTGACGTGTCCCTGACTTTGCTGCAGTGTACTGTACACTGCACACTGAGATGTACAGAGAACCACTGGCCCCAATATGGTGTGCCTAGTATAGAGCGGGACCTCTAGCCATTTAAGCTTTCGGGATCATCCTGGCAGGATATTTAAGACAGCTTATCGTGGCATTCTCGTTCTCATCCCGAGTACACCTTCACTTGGGTCTTCATCCAGGACCTCGTCGTCTCTGGACCATCTTCATGCCTCTCGATAGTCCCCGTCATCTCCCTCACAAACCTACAAGACAGAAAAAATAGCCCCTCAAACGCACCACTGGTTGTTTTTCTCGGCCCCAATCCTCGACAGCCCCTCAGCCTATTTGTGTCATGCTCCGGCTGATCCAGCAGAATCAGGGTGAGGTTACTCCGTCGACTGCTCTGACGTGCTACACGAATGGTACCATGGTGTTTCTCACCCCCGTGGGTCCTTCCAACCCCATGCATCGCGAGGTGGTGCGCACAGCCACTCGGTGCTGTGCAAGGAGATGCTACAGCCGGGAAAGAGCACGGGCCTGGGTTTACGCGAAACGGAGGAAGTTGAAGCACGCTTGCGAGGGCTCGCCCGACTTGAACGCGTTTGGGTGAAAAACACGCACGGCATCTCTGAGAGCGCGACTCAGCGTGGTGCATCGGTGACCATGAGAGAGGGAGATGCCGGTGGCAGTGCTCCAGGGGAAGAGAGAGAGCGGGAGTTGTTCGCAGAGGCCCTGCGAGATGGCTATGTCCTTTGCCAGTGAGTGTCCGCCAGGACCTTTTTCGCTCTGTCAGACGTGTTCCGGGACGCGACGCTGACGCATTCCCCCCTCCCCCATTTTCTTTTGCCGTTCGTCAGACTTATGAACGTGTTGCGGCCACAGTCGATCAAAAGGATCGAACCACGCGAGGACGGCATTCTCCGCACGTCAAACTTGACAAAGTTCCTCGAGACCTGCTTTGTTAACGATTTCCACCGGAAGAGCTCTTCCTGTGTGATGATCTTATCGATGCCACATCAGAATCTCTCGCGCGCGTGGCAAACACTATCATTGCTCTCGTCAAGTGGGCAGAAATCCCGCACGGACACGCCCTCATCTCCTGCGGAAGAGGGGAGGCAATACCAAGCCCGATGAGAAACCCCGGTCGCGTCAGCCCACGCCCTCGGGGCACCCACAAGTCGGGGCTGGCAATAGCAACCCGATTCCTACCTCGCCCAAACGGCGGACCGTCCACAAGCACATCGCCCACCCGAAGAGGAAAAAATCTAATGTCCAGTCAACGAATAATCAGACCAACTCATCGTCGATGAGAAACCAGTCCAATTCATGGTCAGCGAGGAACCAGTCCACTGCGCACTCGATGGCAAATCGGTTCACTACCCATCGGAGAACGAAGCAGTCCATCACACCGAAAAATGCCACCGTCATCGGCACCATCGGTACGCACTCGAGCCCAGTGCCAGAGGCTGTCTTCGGAAACGAATCTGGTTCCATTGATAAGGTCGGGTCCAACCCGCGCGTGCCCCTCATCGAGAGTGTGGTCGACCCCTCTCTGTATCGGGAGTATGTATAAGCATCCATGTTGATAGCAAGTCTGGGAAGGTGTTTGTCCTGGGGGAGGAGGGCAACGTGTGGACGCAATTTGTAGGTGTCTCATCTCTATTTTGATGGCGTTTTATTGCAATGTACTGATGGATTGTGGTTGTATAGCAACTCGGAAATCGTATCGGACACGGCCATGCGGGTATGTATACCGCGCAATCAACTCGGACACAAGGCAGATGGTGCAGTGAAGCGGATGCAGCTGGAGGGCTTTAAAGAGGAAGAGGTCATGCAACTCATGCAAGAAATCGACCTCGCCAAACAGCTTTCACACCCGAACATCATCAAGTATGAGGCATGGCTAAGGACAAGAATACCCTCAGTATTGTGCTTGAGTGCGTTCTCCACCCACCCTACGCCTCCTTCCTTGGTTTTGGCGCGTCTTCTGTTATACCCCAGTCTCTGACCTGCGTGGCATTGCGTGTAGGTATGTCCAAAACGGGTCGCTCAAGCAGATGCTCGAGGAGTTTGGCAAACTAAGCGAGGATCTGGTGGCGAGTTATATAGTCCAGGTTCTCGAGGGACTGGACTACCTTCATCACAATGACATCGTGCACAGTAACCTCAAGGCTTCGAATAT
Organism: Russula vinacea; assembly: GCA_022376525.1. Taxonomy (NCBI): domain Eukaryota; kingdom Fungi; phylum Basidiomycota; class Agaricomycetes; order Russulales; family Russulaceae; genus Russula; species Russula vinacea. Next base: position 212,943 of record WTXL01000039.1, read on the forward strand.
TCTCCTGACCAAAAGTGGTCACGTAAAGCTCTCGGACTTTGGCCTCTCGCTCAACCCGCATGCACTCGAGGACGTGGGCAACGGCATTTCATGTATGCCAAACTGGACAGCACCGGAAGTCATCGAGCTTAAGCGTGCCTCGGCAAAATCCGACATGTGGTCGCTGGGGTGCACAGTCATTGAGTCACTGACGGGACAGCCGCCATATGGGGACCTCGTCAGAGCTCTGAGCGGTACGGGTCCTTTCCTAAGTTTGTCCGGTCTGCATGTTATAACTTTATCTGCAGTGATGTTTCGGATTGTTGAGGACGATGGGCCGCCCATTCCTGAGGGCCTTTCGGACTCACTGGTCACATTTCTGAAAGAGTGTTACCACAAGGACCCGGCGCAGCGACCGAGCGCAAAGGAACTTTCTCAGCACGAGTGGCTGGATCAGAGCCTGAGTAAGGTACGGGTAAGTGATGCCGTCAACCCATAATCTTGAGGCTTGCCGGACATGAAGTAATTCTCTGAGCATTTACAGCATCCGCAGCCTCAAGCAGCATCCCCCTCCCACAGATGATGAATAGTGATCAGAGAAAGACGATTGTCTGAAAGCGGATCTAGACCTTGTTGACACGCCGATCCTGGAGTCTGCACGCCCGCCGAGGGCGATGTGGTGGCCTCGAGTTCGCCAGGTTTTTGCTCATCTATCAGCGCAGCGCCAGAGCACCCCTAATATCTCTGACACCGGATGTGACCTTGATGTGTGCGAGCATACCTTTGTGGATGCGACATTCGGCAAACGTGGGTTTTCACGTGCGTACTAACAATGCGTCCTTACTGATCATCGCGCGGATCGTCTAGTCGTCACCTGTCGGGTGTGCGAGAGACCCACGAAAGAGGACGCAGTTTTGTGCTCCCGCTGCTGCATCGTAGCCCATTCGAAGTGCGCTGTTCGCGCTCCTCCAGGATGTGATCACTGATCGAAGTGGTCACATCAGGGCTGTAGCGCAATCTCGTCGCATGGCCTCCTGGCTTCACAATCTAGTATACAATGTTTATTGTCGATAGAGCATAAGGATATAAAGCTATGAAGGGCTATCAGAGACGCAGCGCATCAACCCGGAACCTAGACGCCAGAAGCCGTACTGTACCCGGCTGGGATCTCAATAAAGGGCCCCTCCCTCCACCATCATTGCGATTGACAGCTTCACCGTTGAAAATAGAGCGAGCTCAGCTGACGAACCCACGTATATTTGCATCGCACTTATGGGTCCGAGTCGTGTATGCTATTTGGTGCATGCAGTATCAATTGGTCGTCGATTTGGTCTGGCTGAGTTCGCGTGATCAGCGCTCAGCGCGCGATGATTACAGTAATCGATGATCGATGATTGATCAAGTAATCAGCAACCTGGGGGCGCCAGTTGCTGTAGGCCGTGGCTGACACACTGACCTGCCGACTATGCGTAATAACTGTGCCTAGAAGGGCTGGAGTACGTTCCCCTTTTACCAGAGCTAGAAGGCACCAGGAAGGTCTGTAGACGTATCAGCTCGGATTATAAGTGAGACGCGGGTGTACTGTAGGCTAACTAACTATCATCAGGACTGACGTCAGCAGTCGGGTCGCAGGCGTACTGCTTTGAGCTGTGCCCCACCTTAAAGCCCTCTTTTTCTAAACCCATGCCAGTCGAGCTCAAGGGAACCTGTCATTGTGGGGCTGTGGCTTTCACGGTCCAGTCCAGCACACCAGTGCCGTATCAGCTTTGTATGTGTTCTATCTGTCGGAAGGTGGGCGGTGCTGGCGGATCTATCAACCTCGGAGCCCACGCGGACACACTCCAAATCACCAAGGGAAAGCGAGACATCTCGTATGAATGGTTACCCCTTACTGTGAAATTTCAGGAAATGGCTGATTGGAGGATAGGATATACAGAGCCGTGTTGGATCGGGGCACGCCGGATGAACATCAGGCGTTGTCAGAGAGGCACTTTTGTTCAAAGTGTTCGGCGATGCTCTGGTTATGGGATGAGACCTGGTATGGCGACCCACTTCCCACATACACTTCTTTGACAAATGCACAATCTCTGTTTTGCGTATGATTCGCACAGGCCAGAACTTTTGCACCCTTTCGCGTCTGCGATCGACGAGCCAGAGCTCAAGGTTCCTGAAGAGATGGTACGTGGCATATCGAGCCCTTTTTAACTGTGATTTTTGATGTGTGTAACGGGGATCTGTCTGTGTCTGTGTAGACGGTACTCATGACAGACTCGGCACCGGCGTATGTGCGCCTGCCCGAAGGGGAGAAAAAGGTTTTCAAGGAGTATCCGAAGGCATCACTGGAAGAGTGGCACAAGGAACACAATGAATATGTTGAGTAGGGAACTTCCGAGTCACTCATCCACTAGCCATTGCCCATGCTCGCACGCGCTGTACACGAAGTAGTTGCTTTGTCTGTCCAGTCTTTGTACAGTACATATAAATACACGATGTAGTTCTTGTGTCAACGCAAGTTACGCAACACACGTCTACGCGGCCAGTGGCCTGTCCTTGAACAAGATGACTTAGATGACCTCGACCGCGTTGGCTTTACACCTGCATCTAATTCAGGGAGCCGAATCAAAGCTCAGATTCTTTTGGAAACTTAGGATAGATGGAGGCGCAGAGACAAGATGAGATCACAAGGTGAGGAGTCGAGATGCACAGGACCAGGCACAGGTATAAATAGCGAGGAGACGAATAGAAAAGGCCCCAAAGGGGAACCAAGAACGAGTAAGGACGGGCTAGACATGATGATGCCGGCGTCGCAGGCCCCGTGGCTAGTCACACGTACGTGAATGCCCCTAGCTATGTAGTCAAGCTAGTCAGCCTGTAAATAGACGCGGACGCGCATGTACTATAACTTACTAAGTCGCTCAGATCTCAGGCGTACTAGTGCCCCACCTTAAAGCCCTCTTTTCCGTGAACTTAAGTCATGCCAGTCGAGCTCAAGGGAAGTTGTCACTGTGGGGCCGTGACTTTCACGGTCCAGTCCAGCACACCAGTGCCGTATCAGCTTTGTGTGTGCTCTATCTGCCGCAAGGTGGGCGGTGCAGGGGGGTCGATCAACCTCGGAGCGCACGCGCACACACTCCAAGTCACCAAGGGAAAGGAAGACATCTCGTATGAATGGGTTCTTCCTTACTGTAGTTTGGGAAATGGCTGACTGCATGTTGGGGAGGACAGGATATACAAAGCCGTGTTGGATCGGGGCACGCCGGATGAACATCGGGCGTTGTCGGAGAGGCACTTTTGTTCGAAGTGCTCGGCGATGCTCTGGTTCTGGAATGAGACTCGGTACGGCGACCCACTTCTGATACGCACTTCTTTGACAAATGCACAATCTCTTGTCTCTATGTATGATTCGCGCAGGCCAGAACTTTTGCACCCTTCCGCGTCTGCGATCGACGAGCCAGAGCTCAAAGTGCCAGAAGAGATGGTACGTGGCATATCAAGCCCTTTTCAACTGTGATTTTTGATGTGTGATTGTGAAACGGGGATCTGTCTGTCGGTGTAGACGGTACTCATGACGGGCTCGGCACCGGCGTATGTGCGCCTGCCCGAAGGGGAGAAAAAGACCTTCAAGGAGTACCCAAAGGCATCACTGGAAGAGTGGCACAAGGAACACAATGAATATGTTGAGTAGGGAACTCCCGAGCCACACCCATTGTCCAGGCTCGCACTGTACACGAGGTAGTTGCTTAGTCCGTCCAGTCGCCGTTTGACTCTTTGTACAGTACATAGAAATACACGATGTAGTTCTCGTGTCAACGTAACACACGTCTACCGAGTTACTTGCGTTGTCCCCGACCGCGTTAGCTTTACACCTGCATCAACTTCCGGGAGCAGAACTGAAGCTCAAGAACGAGTAAGAAAGGAACCTCAAAAGAAAGCGGGGCCAGGCATGATGCCTGCGTCGCAGGCCCCGTGGCTAGTCGCACGCGCCAAGCTATGTCAAGACCGGGAGACGGCACCGCATCAAGTCCTTGTCGTTGCCCGCGGCTCTCAGGCCAGAAGGAGCAAGAAGGGCCGTGCAACAATAAACGCTGCCGTCACCCCAGAGGGCAGGAACGCCTAGCGTTGCGCAGGTGACTGTACTGATATTCCCAGCTGTCCCGGAAAAGTGAGGTGGCGGCATCAATCTGCGGACGTTGATATATTCGGATGACGGAACAGAGTTACAGCTACAAATGGAGGACGATCGCGGATAGGTAGCGTGGCCGAGTGGTCTAAGGCGCTGGATTTAAGTACTTACTTGACTCCCAGTGGGGCAAACCCGCGCGAGTTCGAACCTCGCCGCTACCAGTGATTTCTTTGTTTTTCTTTGCACCCCGCACAATGATGCTTCCAATCCCCGCATCCCCGCATGAGTCCGAGAATACTCCTGTGCTCTGACCCCTGAGGATGTCCAATCTTTTGAAACTCTTCTCATCTACTCAGCCTGTTCTGATTGACGGTGGTCTGGTGCATCGTTGTGCTATCGCTATGTCCGTGAATAAGACTGATGGCTGAGATGATAGGGATCGACGCTTGAAGATGTGTTTCACATTGACACGGCATCATCTCTTTGGTCCTCGGAAGCTCTAATCAAGCACCCTGACTCTGTTATCGAGACTCACCTCATGTTTTTACGAGCTGGGGCACGTCTTATCGAAACCGCGTCGTATGTGATTTTCCATCATACAGTATGGCCTTGATCTCGCTTGTTAAATGCCACTCGTGACAGTTATCAGGGCTCATTCAGTACTTATGCAAGAGCGGGCTATCCCCGAGACGATGCCACACGACTGATGCGCTCGTCCATCACGCTCGCCGCAGAGGCGCGCCGCCGATTCGCAACGGAGGCGAGCATCCCAATTGACCGCATCAAGATCGCACTCTCGCTTTCCGGGTACGGCGCGTCCCTGCCCTTGCCACACGAGTTTGACGGCTACTACCCACCCCCCTACGGTCCGCAGGCGTACGTCTACCCGCCGGATCCCACGAACCCAAATCGCAACGCATTCCATGCGGACGAGAGCACACAGTCAGCTGAATCCGAGGATGCGCTCACGGCGTTCCATCTCGAGCGTCTGCGCGTGTACGCCTCGGACAAGGAAGCGTGGCGCTTAGTTGATGCGGTCACGTTTGAGACCGTCCCACTCGCGCGCGAGGTGAAGGCCATCCGCCGGGCCGTCGCGGTGCTCGAGGACGAACTCGCCCTGGGGGAGAGGAAGCCGTGGTGGGTCTGTATCGTCTGTCCAGAGGGCGAGATTCCCGAGGAGCACGCCGAGGTTGGCCGCGGGAGACTGGGAGCCAAAGACGTGCTTGCGGCATATTTCGATGACTTACCCACTGTGGCCACAGCTAGGGCCCACGAAGGCGCGCGCTATGCAGTGCCCGACGCGTTCGGCATCAATTGCACTGGGATGGTGGATGTTGCGGGTGCTGTCGCTGCCGCAGGTGACGCACTCTCCGAAACGAGGGCCGCACGCATTGGTGGAGGGCAGCCCTGGCTGGTCCTCAAACCGAACGGTGGCCAGACGTATGATATGGACACGAATAAATGGGGCTGGCGTGACGGGGAGACGCGTTTACAAGGAGATGATTGGGCTGGGCAGCTGAGTGACATCGTACATTCTGCGGGTGCAAAGGGTGTTTGGGGCGGTATTCTGGTCGGGGGCTGCTGTAAAGCGGGAGAAGAAGAGTTGCGTCTATTATCCAAGGCTCTACAGCTTCAGCAGTAAGTTGAGTAGGATACGGAATGGTGTGGGAACGGTTTTCGGTCAACGCCGGACGCGCTGTACAATCGCCCAACTCTGGCAATCAACGTCGCCGGACCTGAATCAAAAGCCCTCGAACGTCGCCAACACAGGCGTTCAGCCCTTCAAAACTTGATAACTGTGCGTGTCTACGTGGTATTCCCATTCCTTTGCGAAGAAACGGGTCCAAATGGCTCAGTTTTGGCGGTGGATGGTTTAGCGTAATCTTGGATGCTGATACACATTCTGTGACAGACTACAGCATGTCTTCAAAACTTCCCTCTATCCTGAGTGCAACAGAGGAGGACATCCAGCTTCTCCTCGCTGCACAATGTCACGTTGGCACCAAGAACTGTGATAAGCAGATGGAACCCTACGTTTGGAAGAGGCGGCAGGACGGTGAGCATCTAGTACCTCTCTCTCTGATACCTCCTTACGACGGGTTTCTTTTCTGTATAGGTATTCACATTATCAACATCGGAAAGACATGGGAGAAGCTCGTTTTTGCTGCACGGATTATTGCTGCCATTGAGAACCCCAACGACGTTTGCGTGATCTCTGCACGACCATATGGCCACCGCGCTGTCCTCAAGTACGCCGCCAACACCGGTGCCCAAGCGATCGCAGGACGTTTCACGCCAGGATCGTTCACAAATTACATCACGCGCTCATTCAAGGAGCCCCGGTTGATTATCGTGACCGACCCACGCGTCGACCACCAAGCGATTCGCGAGGCATCCTACGTCAACATCCCTGTCATCGCGCTCGCGGACACAGATGCCCCCCTCAAGTACGTCGACGTAGCAATCCCGACGAATAACAAGTCGCGCCATGCGATCGGCCTCATCTGGTGGCTCCTCGCACGCGAGGTGCTCCGCCTCCGCGGCACTATCCCGCGCACCTCTGATGGTTGGAACGTTATGGTTGACATGTTCTTCTACCGCGACCCCGAGGAGGTCGAGAAGCAACAACAGGAGGAGGCGCAAGCCAAAGCCGCTGCTGCTGGCGAGGTCGATGCTGCGCCTGTTACCGAGTGGGACGTCGCCTCAGCACCTGTCGTCGGCGGCATCAACCCTGCGCTTGCTGCACAAGATGGTAAGTGCCTGGTATGAATTTGGGGAGGGATGTCCCACTTATCTGCGGCCTCTTAGGTGCCATCGACTGGGCTGCAGAGCCATCAGGTACCAATGACTGGGCAGCGGAGCCGGCCCCTGGTGGTGCAACAGGCTGGGATGTGCAACCAACAGGTTGGGATTAAAAGCGGGTAATCGATGGGTGGTGTATTGGCTGCGATGTATGAATTACTATGAACCTGTCATGCTCCTCCCATACGTGTTTCGCATGCTTCTGGTGACCAACACGACGCCTTCATCTTTTGCATCCATTCCATGGGATGCGGGGGAACAAGAGGACAAATTTGGCATTGCATGTACAACGCTACTCTCAGTATTAATGACTGGATACAAATTTCGATAACAGGAAACGAAAATAACAGTAATAACTTAGCCAAGCGTCACTAACATGTGCATCTGAGATACACATTAGCCTATTCTTCCCAATCAACATCCCAAGTCCTTGTACGCCCCCGACCGACGACGACAGGTGCCCAATAATACTGTTTATACTTCATCGTTTCCCGGCGCTTGCCAGCACGGGGCATCAAGCAGCGCAGGAGTTCTCCACGTTCCCGATCTGGATCTGTGGCAGGGTCGTAAAAATAGGATGGGGGAAGGGCCTCGCCGGATGACCGGACGCATCCAAGAATACGTGAACGGACGGCCCAATCGAGCGTAGACGTAATCACAGTATGTGGGTAGTCCGCAAGGGCGGGTTCGTGCGGGTCAGTGTGGACAGCGGAAGGGACGAAGCGCGCGAGAGGGCAAAAGCCTCAACGAGGATACCTAGGAGCGCTGGGTGCGGACACGATTGATGGTCCCCATCATCATCATCGTGGCAATCATTGTCGTGGTTCTCGTCCGCATTTTTATCATCGTTTGCACCAGTGTCGTGTGGATTTTGTTCGAAAGTCGGTGAAGATGGCGAAGCAGCGGCGGCCGTAACAGGGGAGGTGGGGTGGAGGAGCAAGACGCGCGTGGTGGGGATGCCGGAACGGGTAGATGGGTGGGTGCAAGGGTGGGGGGTTGTCGTTGGGCCGATGCAGATGTCCGAGACAGTTTTTTCCAGTCACCCAGGGACATATCATCATCCGAGTCCATGTGCGTACGACGCCGCTTTGTGCGGGAGCGAGCATGCTCAGGCGGCGCAGATGCGGAGATGGACGACGCCACATCTGGATCGGATTCCAGGGATGGGGTAGGCGCGTGGCGCTTAGTGCCCGCGCCCGTCGCAAAAGATGGTGGTGAAGAGGCTTCGACTTCTCGCCGCTGATCGGGAGATGGGGAGGAGGGTGGAGAGCTTAAAGGAGACGAGGCAGGGTAGCCGTCGCGCGGGGGACTAGATGGCGCACTACTTCGTTCATCGTCGAGCGCGGTCAGAGCGGATGAAGCAGCTCGAGAGTACGATGATAAGACTGCAGGCGGATCTTGGTCCGCGACATCGAGGGGCGGATTCTCTAGCGGCACCAATAATTGTGTTGGCGGCGATGGAGCGGCGGAGGCAGTACTTTCGGGACGCGATCCGTGGAACTGCCATGCTCTATTTGGATCATCTAGTATGGGCAATTGAATCTTGGGACGGCATGTGTGAGATCGAGAGGGGGAATCACAAGACAAACACCCTACGCACCTCACGCTCATCTACTACCTTTGGTGATAAGGCGGTTGAGGACTCCGCATCGACGGGAGGCAGAGGTGAAGCGCTTGGGTGGCGCTTATGCGCGAGATGCCGTTCATGTGGCGCCACTGCCGTAACGAGTGAAACCTGCAGCGAAGTCACATCGAAAACAGCTTTGAATAGAGATGATAGTGATAAGGAAATAAAACATACAGGTGACGGTGGTGCTCGAAGTACCGCGTGTTCATCAATCAACAGCAAAAGGTCACATTCTTCTTTGGGCCCATCATCGTGTGACCATGCAGGAGCGCCTTTATTGGTCTCGCATTCGTCCGAGGGAGTACACGCCTGGGTGTGAAAATTGAAAGCAAATGTCAGGTGAGGCCGTCAAGGGGGCGAATGTCAAGCGGAAAGAAAAGTCATATCAGACGAGAAGGAAAGAGATAAAGACAAGACAAAGTGCGTACCTGGAAAAGCTCCGATTTAGGTTCAGGACAAGGCACGGAGTAGAATGTCATTGGCTGTGAAGTGTTGCAGTCGGCTTCCTCAGCAAATGGAGAGGATGGGGGCAACGGAGAAGACGCCGGGGTGGCGTGCCGAGATGGGGTTCTCTGCGCCGGGACGGTCGCGTGATCGCGGCGGTGATCGATAACGGGGGAAGGTGTGGTCAGCTGGAGCGATGACCGCGGAGGCGGGGACGGTGTGCGCGGTAAAACAAGGTTCCTTAGGATGGAGTCACAACCCGCCGGGGTCGAGCAGGCGGGGGTTGTGCACCTCCGGAGGTTGAGGGAGCACGGTCGAGAGGGGCCAAGACGAGGCTGGGAATGGAGGGCAAGGAGAGCAGCAGCAACATCTTCGCGCGTTGCGGAGGATTTGGTATCTGCGGAGTACGGCTTGTCGTACCTTGAGACAGGAGCTCGGGAGGGTGGAGGAGCACGGAAGAAATTTCCCGAACAGGGGAGGAGACAATATCGACATGAGAATCTTCTGCGTCCAGGGGAGCTAGGGAGGGTGCGCGAGAGCAGCTAGATGAGAAGACAGTGAGGGCATCATCGCTGGTGAGCGCGGGCTCGTGGTCCAAGTCATCATCGCTGTCGAGCCATTTGGGTGGCGGAGATATGAAGGCGGATGAGAAGGGGACGATGGGGGACAACATTCGGGGGGAGGGCGGTGGAGAGGACTTTCTGCGGTATTTCAACGGAACCGTATGGGTGCTCATGGGCGTTGTGGGTGAGCGAGCATTTGTCGTAGTGTCTCCACTGCAATCAACAGCTCTTGACTCTCATCACGTGTCTCACCAGACGCGTCCGATGATGTCACGGGTTCCGCTAATCCGCATATATCCGTCGTATAAACCCTATCCATTTGTTATTCACCTTCTAAAATAAGAGCGACCGCGGAGAAAAATGTGGATAATTCCCGTTGAGATAACAGTAGATTTTTTTTGGAAATCGGGTTCTGCTTGTAAAGCCGACTTGCGCCGTTGTGAGTGCAATTTGATCACCTAAGCGCCTGGTGGGAATGAACTTCGTGGCGTGCTAATCAGCATCATGATACAACTATCAAGAATACTGAATCAAACGTGTTCTAGGTGAGCACTCTTCAAAGAGGTTGACCTAGCTGCGATGTCTAAGGTGTCGCATCATCGAGACGATCACAGATTCTTGCAGACGCCGGTGAGCGAATAGGTGTTCAATACTTCAAGCTTCAAGGGCAAGGCAGGAGGCATTAGCCTCGTACAGATCTTGTCGAGTCGTGCTGGTCTACCCACACCAGGAGCGTTCGGTAGCGTTTCACGCAATCTCCGTACATATTGCCCCGTCTGGACTGGCTAGATTTAAATGTTGCCTCTTCGCATTTCTAACTTGCCTAGGTCTATAATCGAAACTCTGCTACGTTAACTTCGCTATCGTTAGCGCAAATCGCAACTCACCCTTCTTCAGCGACGGCGTCCAGCTAAGACGTGCTGCGCATATGTTTCGATTCCGGGCCTTTCGCAAGTGCTGGTTAGGTGCGTCTTCCCGGAGCAGTTATCAGAAAGCAGAGAACATGCCCTTGGCTCACCCGTCCGCGCTACCTGCTAGTTGCCATAGCAGTTGCATCGCTTGCCTGCATCGCAATATCGCCGTCGCTTTATGATTACTACGAATCAAAGTCAGATCTCTGTGTCCTCATTGCCGTTCCCGGGCTCTGTCTCACCGCATCCATCACCGCGTGCGTACCGCTCTTCTTGAGTCTTTCTCTTGGACGATCTGATCTCAGCTTCATCCTCTCGCCATTCATGAAATTTGAACTTGGTCAGCTTCTTCGCTAGGCGGTTTTTCCCGTCTACCAGCGTCCCCACCTCTGTCGCTGTCGAGTGCATCTGGACGACCTGTTTCGTAATATTCAACCTGAGTGGGTCACCCCCTCTTGTGTGTCTGTATGCGTGCATTGGCCTTGACTGAGAATGTGACGATTTGGTCCTAGTCTTGAGCCTGTACAGCCTTGGTATGGAGGGAGACGTCAAAAGAACAACCGCGCACATGCCTTTTCTGCTTGTGGAAATTTGTTGCTGGTCCCTCACTGGACTCAGTAAGTGGTGAATGTCCACAACTCGAACAGAACGTTTACAGAATGAGCTTAGTGGCCACATACGCATCGCTGATCACAATACTGTCCATCCTGACTGCAGCAACCGTGGACAAGGACGTCTGGTTCCGAGACATCGCTGGCTCTCCCTCGCCTTTTCCGGTTGCGGCTTGCCTATATTCAACTAAACTGTGGTTTACGGACATCCGTAGTGGGCCACCGGGAATGGGCAGCAGCGCCGGAGAGCACCTACCCCATTGCCTTCCGATGTGTTCGTGTAAGGAGAAGATTTCACCGTCCTCACCACTCATGGCTCTGCCCCCGCTTGGTATATTATCCGACCCTCGGCTTGACGGCTGTGTAAATGCGCGAAGCATCGTGCCGGGCGTCCGTGTACCGACGGCTATGGAGCGACACAACTCAATTTTCGTTGGTCTCGAAGTGTGACGGCACCATTGGCTTCACGACGCCCTGCCGCTATGCGGACCCATCTTACTCCTCTCTTGCCTTACAGTAATAACATCCTTAATTTCCTGCCAATCGTTCTTACATCCACTTTCTCCGAGTAATTTTACCCGTCTGGCATTATTTTCAGACCCTGCCCGAAGCGGTGTCACATCCATGAGAAGCAGCTGACAAATAAACGGATACATCAGATTTTGGTGTGCATATATTTCGGCAATCATCGAATCTATTGGCGATGAGACATCTGATAGAGGGGGAGGGACAAAAATTGGGTGTATTGGTGATGTGTGATGCGAGGTCGTTGCGCGGATACGGTCTGGAGATTTTGAGTTGTCATCTGGTTATACATTGACAATATTCTCCTAAGCAAACCGACCACACTGCCAATAGGTGCAACTTGGGCCTATAAAAAGCCAAAGTGGAATAGCTGGTACAGGTCAGCGCACCGTTGCGGAGCAAGTCCGGGGATTTTATCGCACCGACAGCGAATGAAACTAGTGGCTTTTGTCCTCGACAACCTGATGCTTTCCCTTCCCCAGGACGTTTTCCGTGAGGACGTATACGGAGAAAGCGACAACTGCAATGCCGAAGCCGGGAAAGAGGTTGGAGAACATGGCGCGGTTGGAGAACACAGGGTGTCTCCGCCAGGCATCACGCTTTGCCCAGGAGTCGAATAAAGATGGATATTTTGACATGGAATGACTGGGTGTGGGTTTAACGCGATCAGAAAGGGACGCTGGGGTGGGGTAGTTCCTGACAGTGAGACTGGTATGATAGGAGGAGTGGGAGGGGCTGGCACGGGAATTGCCGAGTGCCTAGTGTAGGGCAGGTGCCATATCACCTTAACCACCCGAACAACGCTTAACCGTACGTTACCGCTCTTGTTCCCAAACTCCCACTTGTCCTCGGCTCCTCGCAATCCCTCTTGACTCTCATGACCGTCCTAGATAGCGAATATTCAATGTTATCTGACGACGACATGCCCCTCGCGTCACAGTCCTCTTGTAATGGTATTACGAGGAACGGCCACGTCGCTACGAATGGCGCCGGGAGTGGTAAGGGGCGCGTCTTTGATGCGGACGGTGACACGCCCATGAGCGACGTTGACGATGATGACGTACCTCTCGTGAGTACTTCGCCTGAAACACGCACAGGCCGACTCTATGCTCATTGGCTCTCCATGTTATTGTCTCGACAGTCCCAGGCCACACGCCCAACCACTGCGCCTACTCCCTCCAAGCGAAAGCGCCATCCTGCGCCCGTGTCTGAGTCTAGTGATGACGACGATCGCCCTCTCGCACTCACGTCCTCACCACCAAAGCATCGCCGTATAGCAGCCGCAGCCGCAGCGCCGGGCGCACGTAAAAAAGCTGCAACATCCTCTGCTCCTGCAGTTAGTACCAATGGCAAGGTCAAGCCAGAAGACAGCGATTCGGATGACTTGCCGCTGAATAACCGCGCCGCGTCTTCCAGTAAGCGCACCAAGCCAAACGGTGCGCAGAAGCGCAAAGTTAAGGTTGAACATTCAGAAGATGATCTTGAATCCGAGGATGACCAGCCTGCTCCGGCAAAGAAAGCTCCCCAGCCTAGGAAGAAGCGGAAAGTGGGTGCGGACGGAGATGCGAAAAGCCAATCTGCCAAGAAGGCTGCACCGAGGAAAGCGAAGAAGGAACCCCTTTCAGAAACGGAGACCGTGAAGCCCTTGGCCAAGAAGAAGGGTAAAGCCAAGAAGGAGGAACCCGAGGAAAGCAGTTTGAAGAAGGAGAAGTCTTCCGGGGAAGATGCAGACGAGAACGGCGCAAAGAAGGGTAAGGGCAGGCAAAAGGAGAAGGAGGAAGAAACGGATGACGTCTACAAGTGGTGGGAACAAGACCCAGACCAGACTGTCGTTAGCGATGGTACTCAGAAATGGACGACTCTTGAACACAATGGCGTCATTTTTCCTCCCCCGTACCAGCCGTTACCCAGTCACGTCAAGATGAAGTACAACAGTTAGCAGATTCATCCACTCATTTGGGTATAGGCACTCAACATCTCATAGACAAACCCATCCACCTTCCTCCGGAATCTGAAGAGGTCGCTGGGTTCTATGGGGCGATGCTTGAGACGGATCATGCGAAGGATGTGACGTTCAACAAGAACTTTTTCGACGACTGGTCGAAAGTACTCAAGAAGCACCCCCCAGTATGTTTTACTACAATGCTGTTGATACTCCTTACTAATTCATGTACTAGCGTGACGGAACGATAATCAAAGAGTTTGAACGCTGTGATTTTCGTCCCATGTTCGAGTACTTCGAAGAAGAGAAAGCCAAGAAAAAGGCCCTCAGTTCCGCAGAGAAGAAGGAATTAAAGAAACAGAAGGACGAGATGGAAGTAAAATATGTGACTTGCTCACTTGATGGTCGCAAGGAGAAAGTCGGCAACTTCAGGGTTGAACCGCCAGGTCTATTCAGAGGACGCGGTGAACATCCTAAGAAGGGTGCACTCAAGGTTGGTTCCCCATCCCGCCCATCCGCAGCTAACTTGCGTTGCTGACATTTTCTAGTTGCGTGTCCAACCTGAGGATATTACCATTAACATAGGAGCGGAAGCACCTATTCCAGTTCCCAATATTCCGGGAAAGTGGAAAGAGATCATTCATGATAACACTGTTACTTGGCTTGCGACGTGGACTGAGAACATCAACGGTAACCATAAGTACGTCTTTTTGGCGGCCGGCAGTTCGCTCAAAGGTCAAAGTGATATGTCCAAGTTCGAGAAGTCCCGTGAGCTAAAGGTTAGTCTCCACCGCTCCCATTTGGTCGTCGCTGAGGCCTCTCAGAAATATGTTGAACGCATCCGATCGGATTATCGAGCGGATCTGAAAAACAAGGTCACTCAGCTGCGAATGCGTGCGACCGCGATGTATTTCATCGATGTGTTGGCTCTTCGAGCTGGGAATGAGAAAGGTGAAGACGAAGCAGATACCGTCGGCTGCTGTTCACTGCGTTGCGAACACGTTACACTTGAACCGCCGAATTATGTCATTTTTGACTTCCTCGGAAAGGACTCGATCCGATACTATAACAAGGTCACGGTAGACGAGCAAGTGTTTAAGAATATCAAGATTTTCAAGCGCGACAAGAATGACTCGCACGGGCTATTTGATCGCGTGAATGTCAGTATATTAGCCCGTCTTCGTCTTGCCGACACTAGTCCTGATACTGTCTCACTTTACTTAGCCTGGATATCTGAACAAGCATCTGCAATCGTACATGAAGGGTCTCAGCGCAAAGGTTTTCCGTACCTACAACGCCTCGATCACGTTCCAGGGCCAGTTAGATGAGGGAACGCCCGAGACTGGTACCCTGCAGGAAAAGCTCAACCACTATAATCACGCGAATCGCATGGTCGCCATTCTGTGTAACCATCAGCGTGCGGCACCGAAAACGCACGATCAGTCCATGGCGAAGATGAAGGAAAAGGTACGGATGAGCATCCTTCCACGGAAAGGCCTTGTCCTAACTCTGTTGGTCACAGCTCCGTGGGTTCAAGTACGATCGCATGAAATTGCGCCACGCCCTCCTTGCCGCAGAGCCCAAGTACAAGAAACAAAAAAAGTATGCGGAGGAGGAATCCGACATGGATGAGGATGCTGTGGCGGAACACGAAGACGCGTGCAAGACGCGCGAGATCGAGCGCACGGAGAAGAAGTTTGCCAAGGAGAACGAGAAGCTCGCGGAGGAGGGCAAGGATACCCAGGGCGACGACGTGCTTCGCTCGCGGCTGCGCGCGATCGAGGATGAGTTCGCGCGGCTCGAGAAAGAGCGCGGCACGGGCAAGGCGACACTTAAGCGCGACAAGGCCCCGGAGAAGCTCGTCGAGGCGATCGACAAGCTCGATGATAAGATCAAGACGTTCAAGCTGCAGATGGTGGATCGCGAGGCGGGCAAGGAGGTCGCGCTGGGCACGAGTAAGATCAATTATCTCGATCCCAGGTGGGCGAGCCTTTGTCGCGCATTTCCTGTTCTTCCTCGTTCTGATTTGATTTGCTTCTTGGGGGATCGGCATTTGTAGGATCACTGCGGCGTGGTGCAAGAAGCACGACGTGCCGATCGAGAAAATCTTCTCGAAGACGCTGTTGACGAAATGTGCGTGATTGCCTCTCTTTTGTTTGACTCGTTTTGGGGGCCGGTCTGATGGCTTTTTCCCCTCTGTTGCCGTGATGGCAGTCCCCTGGGCCATGGAAGTAGAACCAGATTGGAAGTTCTGATTGGTTTGTCTGTTGCGGACAACGGAATCACTTAAGGGACTAGAATGGGGTGTAAAGGGACGATGGATTGGTCACGCGGTGCTCCACGGGCGGGTGGTGTTATTTCTAGAAATTTGTAGCCCTTTTCGTTTGGATGTGCTCATAGAAGTTGCTACGCTAACAAGCACTGAATTTATTCACGAATGGTGCCTATTCCCGCGCGTCAGAAGAGCCCAAACAAATAGATTAGACAACTAATATACACAGTAGTTGTAACTCTACTGTCACGAAACTGACGACGCTTCTATACACGAACAAGACATTACTGCATCACTTCCTAGGGTTCAGGTCATTAAACGTGGATATAAATACGGGCTCTTCCCCTAACGCCCTTCTGTGCAGACTTTCCTTCTGCTGCTCCAAACGTTTGCCTTAAGACCTGCCTTGTCCGGCTCCGCAAACCTATTTTTGACCATTGACAGTGCGGTATCTGCCGCCGACGCAACGGTCAAGGTACCCCTAGCCATCGACTCCACGAATACCTCTGGGTCATATATTTGAGTTTCCACGTCCTCGGGCTCTCGACCATCATTGAACTTTGGGTGCGCTTTCCTCAGGTGCGCTTTGAGGTTCCATCGGCGATTACCTACCCAGGGGCAACGAGGGAATGGCAAAGGATCCAGTGCGGGAGTTCGAGAGGAGGTGTCGCATCAGCTCCTGCCTACGTTGGAATTTTTTCTTGCAATTAGGGCACGCGTGTGCCTTGTGGGGGGTGTGCGCCTTGATTTTGGTGGCTGGGTTTTGCGACAGGGCGAGCGGGACTAACTGTGGACCGATGTGGACCGGGTTGGCGTCTCGCACTGGGAAAGTCTGTGTTGGTGTTAACAACCTGGCATAACTCATGGCGATAAACGTCGATAAAATCCAACGTACATCTCGGCTGACATGCGATGACTGGGGGTACGCAAACGCATTAGATCGTCCAACTTGATCTGGGGAGTGTGCTGGCGTAACACATCGTGAAAGGGCGTGAGCTAGGCTGGAATATCTGGAATGACCTTGCACCGAGAAATCCTTATTAATTTGGCATAAGTCAGGCAATAGCTCCCTATGACAAAATTCAACGTACTTGTTGATAGTCTGATGGCCGGGAGTACGTAGGCGTATTGGGTTGAGCAACTCGATACTGGGGGTGTGTCTGCGTAACACTCTGTAAAAAATTGTGATTTCGTCCGGAGTATCCTCCCACTAAGGAAACCTTTATTTATGTTTGGCGTAAATCTGGGCATTAGCTGCCTTCGACAAATTTCAACCTACTTGTTGCAAGACATTGTTTGATGCCTGGAGGTACGTAGGCGCATTGAGTTGAGCAACTTGATCTTGGGAAAGCGTTGACAAAACCCTCTGAGAAGGGTTAACTGGTCTGGAATATCCTTGCACAGGGACAGGCTATGTTAATGTTGGTATAAGTTGGCAAATTGACACCTCCGACAAACTGCAACATACTTGTTGCCAGATATGAAATGAAGGATTCGAGGCACACGAAGACCGGTGGACATCATTGCTGACTGTGTGGGAGGGAGATGAGGTGTGAGTGTTCATAAGGCAACAAGGGTAAAAGCGCGAGCCGCAGGATACTAGCTTTGGGGCTGGGGCACTCAGCCACACAGATATCTCCAAGAATGCGCAGGTTTAAAAGGAAGGGCGGGCGGGGAAAGAATAAATGAATGAATTCCAGGGTTGTGACCGGGAACTTGGACTTTCTCCTGCTCCCTGCAAGGCACCTGACAAAAGCGGAAACGAGGAAATGACGGGCGAGCTGTTATCTTGCACGATCGACGATCTACGGCGTGAGTGACATCCATCTATCAGAAATGATTTTAAGATGGCACCAGAACGCCCTCATGGCTCGGGAGAATAATGTAGCGAGACCCGAGCTGCAACACACCTTGGCTGGAGCGGGCTATCCCAGGTCTGAACGGCATCGTACCGTCAGAATACCCTGATATATATATGCGTGAACGAAGGGCTGTGTAGCTGTCTAGGAGTAGTTGTACTTGAGGCTGTAGTTTGCGATACATGGGCGTCTTGCCACAGCATCTGGCCGATTGGCGGGCATGCAGCGGATCCCGTCACCGCACGGGGCCAGTTCACCCAGTGTGCCCATTGCCATTGCCAAGGCCCCGACGCCCATACATAAACCTGATGACCTGGAAACAAAAATGGAGGGAGGAGCCCTAGCACATCACCGATCAACAGACGTGCCAACTCATGTCTGTAACAGGGAAAACAACTAGCCGGAGACCCGGTGCTAGGGTAGGGGAACGCAAGAGGCTACGCGCATAAAGGCAGGGGGGAAGAGATGGCAGGGGATCGGGTGGGTGGGAAGAGTGATGGAGGCAAGGGGATATGGAATTGATGGCGGCTAAGGGATGTAGAATTGATAGAGGCAGGAATGTAGAATAGATGGAGTCTGGGGAATGTAGAATAGATGCCGACTCTGGATGTAGAAGTGATGGAGGCAGGGGGAATTGATGGAGGCCGGGGATGTAGAATTGATGGAGGCGGAGGGCGAGGAGTTCACTTCCGTAGCGAACCCTTAGCCTAGAGCCAATGGACTCTTCGACAGATCCTCCATACTGAGATTCACCCTACACGACCCTTTCTCTCGTGAAACTTGTCCGGTTGCAACCTAAACCACGACGACTTCTAGTTATCCGGACCCAAGAACCAGTCGAGTTCTTTGGCCGCAAGCGCAGTAATAAGTACGCTTGCTGGCCCGCAGAGAAGCCTAATCACGGGGCCAAAGTTTCCCCTGACAGCCGGCGCCTGTTCCATTTCTTACCCCCACCCCCATAGTCGCTCTCTCGCGCGTACGAATGAAAGGCTTGCGCAGTGTCCCAGGGTTCCGCAAAGAAGGTCGACAAAGCATAGCTCCTATACCGATTTTCATTCCCAGATACAAGCCACAGTTATAGATCTGAATTGTCATTTCCGCGACCGCCTCCGGGGAAAAATAATGGTGGCACTATGGCATGCCACTGGTCAGTAGGATAAACTCAAGGATGCTTCACCTGTCACCACCGATCTTCTCGATGGCGCATCCTTTAGCTGTGGACGACGGAGGACGCAAGATAACTTACCTCCATTGGCAAATTGTCGACAGTGGCTTTTACACTGACATCAAGTCCCTACCTATTGCGTACAGCTCGAATATGCCGGGGGGTTCTCGACAATTCCTGGAATTTGGCAGGAGCCATAACCGACGAGGGCAAACCCAAATCTGAATTGGCCGTTAGTCCCATTACGGGTCTTATCATGGTGCGCAAACAGCAAATACGATCAGACTAACTTTTCGTATCCCAGATTCGCAATATCGCGGTTAAAGGTCAAATCGAAGGTTGTGAATAGTCTCGATGAGTCTCGATCGTGTAATCGGTTGCAGAACACGTGCTGGTCAACTGGTCGAGCTGGTCGAGCAAAAAGGAAGAGTCCAAGGGAAGATAATGACGCTGTCAGGCAAGTAGATCATTGTTAGTGCTTCACATCCCCCCCTTTCGTAGGAAGAGTACGCCTGTTTTTAGTTATTTGCAATTTTTGCATGCACAACGAAACTGGTGGCGACCGTGTGGCGTTAACCCACTCCTTGTTGATAGATGCAGTATCTCGAAGTTCGACCACAAACCCGCTGCAAGGCGTGTTCGACAACTTGCTGCATCAAGATTCGTGCACGCTGACGATAGTGAGAGAACTTCAAAAACAGCTCTTGGGCGATTATACGGGTGGCCTATCGAGGAAAGAAAGAAGCCCTGAATCAGTTCATCGATCTACCTGGCTATAATAGACGGAACCACGCATCGCATGGGCAAATGTCCGCTCCAACCTACGCTCGTATCCGCACACATGCGAAGGCTGTCCGGAATTGTGCGTTGAAGGTGCGAATGATATGGCTTTGAAGCTAGCATTTCGAGGTTGTGGAGGGCTTGTACTGTACAGGGACACCGAGGTGAGTTCGCTCTCCAAACTCACATGAGTACTTTTCCATGACTATCTCCACCGAAACGCCCCAGAATGGGATTGACTGCCATGCGTGGAGGCAAGTATACTCTGAGCTTGCGGCTGTCGTCGAGGAAAACAATCCCGGACGGGTAAGTTACGGATTTCCACGTTCAATACCCGACGCCGGCTAAAAAGAGCTCCGCGCGCGTTCCGCAACTAGCTACTGCGAGCCCAAAAGCCCGATTGTCACCGGAACTTAGGTGACTGTCTTGGTGATGTTTGTACTGGGGCTGCTGGTCGGGCCCCTGAAATCCATATGTTGAAAGAAAAACGCATACGCTCGAGTCTCGACGTGTGCCGTGGCTGCATAGCAAAGGGTAGTCACAAATAAATTCATTAAAAATCTTTTTTAAATCCGATTTATATTCCTCCTCTGACTAAGACTTCCAAACATCGGGTCATCGGCGCTCACGGCGACTTCACGCGTACAGTATCACCAGTGTGTATTGTATTGTATGGTCACGGTCTCATGAGACCTCATGCATCTCATGGTTAGTCCAGCACAACACGGCTTCTACCCTGTTACCAGTATTCCCCAGTTCCACGTACGGTGCGTCGTTCTGCACATACAATACGAGTCGCAACGGCCACGACAGTCAGCCAACAATGCCACAACATCACGTTGACAAGAACTTCTGGTCGCAACGGTATGTCATGTCTTGGTTATATGCACAAAGCTCCACAGCCGCAATATAGTATGAACACGGTTCAATAGGATACATGTAGGGAAGTACAGTACAAGTGGCCACAAAGCGGTGTGATGCTAGCTTGCATGCTAGGGAGCGTTTTGCCAACACATCTGACTCAAATGCATTGAGAAGTGTCTGTAAAGCCCTAGTTTGTCATTCATGCAGTGGGTCACCGGTCAACGTTCAACCTTGGGGTCAGCTGCATCGAGGTAACATCGCCATTACAGTAGCAACGTTATTTATAAAGTAATGACAAGAGCAATGAAGTCCCTCAACATACCTGATGGAAAGTAGAGTTCAAAGCAGACATAGGAGGAAAACGATGCACGGGTTTGAAAAGACTAATTAGTGTATCTAGTAACCTAGATGCGAGGCGGACTGTGGACGCAAATGTTGTTGTGTCGAGGGGCCACATGATAAGGACTATGGGGAGTGGCGCTCGGCAATATGCGTGAAAGACACGAGTTGATGGGGATGGGCTCATGGTATACTGTGTAGCAGGGGTTGGCAAGATAGTTGGCTCTCGACCTTGGTCTCAATCATTGAGGCAGGAGGGAAGCGCGGACGAAGGAGGATGATGAACGTGGGCAGATCGAACCCGAATGATACACAATGGCAGCGTAGCTTGTTTACGCGTCTTATGCTTCTTGGGAATGGAGATGATGCTCGGCGATGCCGCGATACTCCACAGAAGGCCAGACCATCAAGGAAAGTCTGAGAGCCAGAATGCTGGCGGCCCAAGGTTCGACTCGAATCAGGTTCCATTGATCCCGGCTTCCCGAAGGTATAATTACGCGAACGACCGACCGTCTGGCTCCCCCCCTTTTTTGCATCTACCCTTCATGTGCGCCCAAGAACAACAGTACAGCGCTCATGCAGCCCCTCCCCCCTGCGTTGTGCGAAACGTCCTCCAACCAGATCTTCCCTCGAATTTTCGACGAACACGAACATGCTTACCAATCTATGCCTGCCTGTTTTGGACAGTGTTGAGGTAAAGTCAGTTGACTAGGTCCGAGTCAAAAGGGTCGATCAAGGTCGAACTCGGAATAGTTGTTCTCTTCAATCTTATCCTTTTTCTCTCCGATGGAAGATGAGCAACATATGGGTCCCTTTGCGCAGGGTCGTCAATGTCACCTCAACACTATCCATCACCCAGTTCACTATCTTATCACAAATCTCGCTAATCTGTGCGGCTCCAAGTGTTCTCATTTCAACGTTTCGTCACGTTTCGTACAGCAAGCATTTCGTACAGCAAGCATCCGTACGCGAAGCACCATTTCAAAGCCGAAGAATCGGTGGAGTCCAATTCTTTAGCGAGTTCTTTCAGTTAGGTGAAACAGCTAGTCAGTGGCAAACTGTGAAAATGCCGCTTCCGTGCGTTGATTCTGGTCAATACGTCAGATTTGCAAGAGCTTTCCTTTGCATCCAACAGACTGTTGATTATTGATTCTTAGGCCTGGGGAACCCGAAGTCATCGCAGTCAAGGGCCTGAAGGCTCAACTGGACGGACCTCACGCAGGCGGGCGGACGTCCGAGTGTGGATAAAGGTCTCGGCCGTCGTGCCGAGAACAAGATTGCTTCTGACAGAAGCAATCTTGTCCGTGTCTGCGACAGATCGCGGTGGCAAGGGGAAGAGGTAGTGGTAGCACAAATTGCACAATGAAGAATTATGCAATTATGGCGAGGCTAGTCCATATCCTGGATCCCGAGCATTCATTTATATATCGTAGCCAGTACACTAGGGCAACTCGGCTTTCGTGCTTACTGAATGCTGAGGTTGCCCATACGTGCCATCGAATCGAATGTAAATATCAGCCCTCGAGCTTGTATCACGGTGTTTCCGTCTGCTCTGCTTCTTGAGACGTGGAAGGACATCCCTTCTATCTTCTTGTAATGCACGGATGAGTTATGTCCGCCAGAATGACCACAGGGGACGAGAACAAAAGGCAACGGCACATTGCACTTTCGTGTCATCGAATGTCTTCGCAAAGCGAGGACGTCTGCGAGCTAGATCAGCAGTGTTTCTCAAGACAACGTAGTGTAAATTCACGTGCCCCTATGTCTGAGGTATTAAACCTGATGAAACTCGCATTGGATAGTCTGAAGCCAAAGAGTTGCTGTCTTTCTCCTCCTCCAATTCATCTGCGTTGACGACTGTTGATGGACACCTTATACCCTGCTCCTCGTCACGACCTGGAACCGGGTCTCTATTGTCGATGCCTACAGGTGCCTTCTGCACCCATGTTACGGCCTCAGCACCATACGTGCGCCTACGCTCAAGTGGTGGCACACCAATACTGGCCGACAACAGGGATGCCCTGCAGCAACTGTAACAGTAATATCAGGATGCGCTCCCATGCCAACCGGAGGAAGACTAAGAAGCGATGCGGTAATAGACAAAGACGGCAACGATGGTGCTGCCCAGAACCCGCTCACTGCCTGCTTCACGTGCTCTCTACGCACAGCAGATCTTGCAGAAGATCCAGTAAGACCCGTATTCGCGTGGATAGGCGGATGGGTCTTTCGGTCGGGACAGAGGCCGTGTTGTGGGGTGCGACGAGCGGGTTTGGTTACAGTGTGTAAGCGCTCTGCGCTGAAGCGAAAGCGATTCGACTTCTTTGAAGTTCTTTCTCTCCCCAACCTACCTCCGTTCTATTTCTATTAGCTTCACCAATCGCTATCATCAGCAACGTCTCTCCAACGGAATATATATACACCTCATCTCCAGACTCGGACACAATAGAAACGCAGACCCAGTTTAGACCAGCAGTGGGTTGGGTCTTTACTTCGTTCCCCGAGCTCCTCTGAAGCTGTTTTTCTTCAGCACCACTGGCACTGTGTAGGCATGTCAACCCGGATGACCATCCAGTCGAGCAGTGCCACTTTCGGAATGCCGAACCCACTCTTCTCTATTCCCCTGTCCTCAAAGGACCTATACCTACGACGACAGCCCCAGATACTCAGCAGATAGCCTGACAACAACGAATGTCCCTTTAACTCAACTACGTCAATTCGGGCGCACGCGACAAATTCCCCGGCCAAACTCCCTTGTATCCCGCCGTCAATGATTCCGCGTGTCATCGTTGTCATGTTCTTTGAGCACTGGTGCATGAGTCTGGACATGCTCAGTTAACCCCATGGATAGGAGCAGTCTGGCACGGGGTAGAGCTAACCCATCAACCACATACCTCCTCCCAATCATTGATGTCACCGTAGTTGCAGATCGACTCGTGTTCTATCGCGTCTGGCTACGAAGTCAAATGGATGCCCAGATGGCCAGGGTCCGGAAAAATGAGCGCAGTTCTCGATCCCCGTCCCGAATCTCGAATTGAATCCCTTCGACTTCCCGCCGTTATCATTGATGCCTCAGCCCGTAGGGAACGCGGTGGCGACAACCACAACCAAAATGTTAACTCCACGGGAAAACAACGGGAGCTCTATCCTAGATGGGCACAAGATGTCCAGTAATAGAAACCGTTCAAACCCGTATGTGCCTTTTACGGCTGTTCTTGTACAGTGCAAACGGCACTCAACCGTACTGTCTACCGTGCCGTCGTTCCCCAGGCCCAACCATGGACCGCATGGGTGCCGTGATCGTCAGACAGCACCGTATAACCTATACGGCACGTTGCGCAGCCTTACTCGATCCAATAGCACCACAAGGTCACTGTGGGAACAAGTGTTCAAAAATATCATGATCTTCAAGCGCGCGACAAAAATGACTCGCACAACTCAGTATTTTGTCTTCGTCTTGTCGACACCAGTCCTGATATTATCTCTCGCTTTAGCTTTAGCTAGCCTGGGTATCTTGAACAAACATTTGCAGTTGTACATGAAGGATCTCAGCGCAAACGTTTCCCGTACCTACAACGCTTCGAGAGCTAGTTGACGCCCGAGACAGGCACCCTTCAGGAAGAGGTCATCCACTATAATCACTCGAACCACATGTTCGCAGTTCTGTGCAACCACCAGCGTCCGGCACCGAAAACGCATGATCAGCCCATGGCGAAGATGAAAGAGAAGGTATGGACAAGCATCCTTCTACGGATAGGCCCGTTCTAACTCTGTTGGTTACAGCTCCGTGGTTTCAAGTACGATCACATGAAATTACGCCACGTCCTTGCTGCAGATCCGAAGTACAAGAAATAAAAAAAAGTATGCGGAGAAGGACGCCGTGACAGAACACGAAGAAGTGTGCAAGGCGCGCTAGATGGAGCCCGCGGAGGAGGGCAAAGATACTCAGGGCGAGGACGTGCTTCGCTCGTGGCTATGCGCGAACGAAGCTGGGTTCGCGCGGCACGGCAGTGCGACACTTGAGCGTGACAAGCCCCGGAGAATTTCGTCGTCGAAGCGACAGGTTCGAAGAGAAGGGCGTTCAAGCTTCAAGTTGCAGATGGTCGCTCGTGATCACTGAATTATCCACGCGCCTCACAATTGTAAATGGCGCGTCTCCGATCCAAGTATGCGCGGATCTCAGCTCAGTACTTGCTCGACGCAGAGGTTGTACGGAGGTTGTAATCCTAGACCAAACCTGGACATGGGATCAACCTTCTGGAAACTGACGACGCTTCAACACGACAGAAATTCACAGAAGTACAGTTGCCTCGCAAACTTAAGGTTATTGCCCGTAAGTAATAACCGGTGGATGGCGGCGGGATGCGATCGTGAGTGTAAACAACTCCCTAAGAATGAATAAATAAATATGCGACAGAATGGGTTAATCTTTGTGAGTCACAATCGTGCTCTGTGCTCACAGTGAGTGGCACGCCGGTGGGTAGAGAAGAGGTCGGTGCGCGGGTAATACTATTGGGAGTTGGCTTAGCCACTCCGTTGTATGCTTAGGTCCGCACAGCTTATGGGACGCTAACATCGTCAACAACCAAATGAGAGAGCACCAGGTCGAAGAGATGCCCTAGCTGGTCACACCTGCCGGACGCTATTCGCGCCGCAGTCGCCGTCGTTGCGTGCTAACCCACAATCGCCGCTTCATGCTGGCCGTGTGGATATGCCTCCCCCGCTGGCTGCCATCTGCGCCGCGGTTGCTATTTGCTGTCCCACAATTGCCGTTGTTTGCCAGCTGTGCTGACATGCACCCCCCGCTGGCTGCCACCGTGCGGTATATCCGAGCCGTCCCAGCGGGCATGAGACCTTCATCAGGTACACCATCCCTCCAGCACATCGAGGCGCCCCCGAATGTGACGTTGCAGACACGTGCCCGAGGGCAAGTCCTGCTGTGTCGGACTCCTGACATTTGGGTGCCAAGGCTCACTCGCCGCGTTGTTTCCCTCCTAACAGGCTGGGTATTGCGAGCTCGCCCCGGACACGCACCCCTCATCTTCGATCGAGAAGCGCTACGTGCCTACAGGGGCTCAGATCCTCTGCTCTCCACCGATCCTCCTGCTAAGAAACCATTCTACCGTCCTAGACCGTTATGGTGAGCTGCATGCAACCCCCCCTGTTGAGCTCGATGTTGGACCCGTTTCGTTCGAGGGCGAATTCTGGCCCTCGAAGTTTTGGCAAACTTCCTGTGATGAATCATTGACGATGGAGGGCATGGCTTGGCTTTGGGTGTGGAGACTTAAACCATTGTTTTTACTGGTTGTGACTACAGCTTCTCGCAAAATTAAAGCGGAACGGAGGTTCTTTGAACCGTCCAAAGGGGAAAGCAGGAGGATGGACAAAACGAACGTGTCACGTGCCGCCCGCCGTGCCTCGTCTCAGAATCCCAGACTTCGCTTCAGCTTACGTAAGCCTGCGGACAGAATCCAAACAACTGCATAGAGCAACAAACATACTGCACATAAGAGCAAATGAACGCAAAGAACGTGCACTGCTCTCTAATAGTGGTAATGTGACGGAATGGGTTAATAGATATCGATCGACAGAATGGGTTCATAGAAATGCGACTGGAGTCAATTCCTTGCTTTGCAGAACTTCCTTCTGCCACGATTCCACGCGTTTGAAATGACCCCTACCTTGTACGGCTGCGCGAACCTCTCATCGACCCTTGCATCGACCATTGACAGTGCAATAGCTGCAGCCGACCCAAAGGACAAGGTACCCCTAGCCATTGACTCGACGAGCTCCTCTGGGTTGTATATTTGATATTCCCCCGGTCGCGGCGCAAGCCCACCCTGTGGGTGTGCTGTCATGTGTTTTTTAAGGCTGTAAAGACGATTCCCCGTCCAGCCGCACTGAGAGGTTGGGCAATGGATCCAATGAGGGAGGTTCGAGCGGAGGTGTCGCTTCAGCTCTTGCCTCCGGTTGAAATTTCTCTTGCAATTGGGGCATGCATTGGGGGCTTCGATCTGGGCGACTGGATTTTGGGACAGGACGCAGCGCGAGACTAACTGTGGAGCGATGGGGTCCGTGCTGGCGTCTCTCACTGGGGAAGTCTGCGTTGGTATTAGCAAATTAGCATAAATCATGTGATAAAACGTCGATAAAATCCAACGTACATCTACTACATCCTGCCTGACATGCCAGTGGGGTACCACCGGTGGCTGGGGACCAGTGGGGGCTTGGAGGTTGAGTGGGGGTACGTAGATGTATTGGATTGGGCAACTTGATCTGGGGAGTGCGCTGGCGTAACACTCCACGAGAGGCCGTGAGCAAGGCTGGAATACCCAGGATGACCTTGCTGCCCTTGCACTGATGAATGCTTTTATAAATTTGAATTGTGTCAGGGCAATACTAGCTGCGTTCGACAACTGTCAACTTGAACGTACTTGTTGCCGATGATAGCTCATCGGTGATGGCTGGAAGTACGTAGGTGTATTGCCAGTAAGTTGAGAGTGTTGATAATGCGCTGAGAAGTCCTTTATTGATTTTGACATAAGTCAGGGAGATAGCTGTCTTCGACAACTTTCAACGTACTTGTTGATAGTCTGATAGCCAGGGGAGCGTAAGCGCATTGAGTGATGCAACTTGATCTTGGGAGGGTGTTTGCATAACACTCTTGTGAATTCGTCTGGGATCGTCGGATGCCTGGGGGTACGTAGACGCATTGGGTAATTTGGATTGAGCGAGTTGCTCTCGGGAAAAATCTTGCACAGCGACAGGCTATATTGATGTTGGCATAAGCAGACAATATATACCTCCGAGTCCGACAAAAGTTCAACATACTTGTTGCCCAATTTGAAACGAAGGACTTGGGACAGACGGAGAGCCGGCGTGAGCTTCGTCCGTGACCGTGTAGGAGAGAGATGAGGTGTAGGCGTTCATGATACGAGCAGCGAGCTTTTGCCAGGGAAACTCAACACTTCAACGAAAGCACAGTTCCTAGAGGAAGGGGGAATGGGGGAGGGAGCAGAGGGAGCAGAGGGAGCCTGAGCAGAGGGTTTAAATGTCGTAGTAAATGAACACATCTGGCAACGGGTATGTAATGGGCAGGCACTTTGGTATTAACGATTAACCTTTCTCTGTCGTGCCAGTTCCGAACGTTCCACGGCCGGCCGAAACATTTCGTAGCTTGCGGGAAACACGAGGCTCGAAATAGAGCAGGTTCTTGCGTTTGCGACGTGCGCGTATTACACATTGCCAGTGCCAGTGCCCAGTGCCAGCCGTTCAAAGTGCCAGCACACGCACAACGTAGACGAAGCTGATCATAAATGAAGCTTGAGATGGAGGACCAGCTTGAGGATTCCATTACACTCACTCCGGAGAATTGGCCACACTTCAAGTTGTGGCCATATTGATTATTTACTGTAATTAGAAAACTTGGCAACGCTCATTCAAGACCTCATCAAGGACCTCATTGCTGTTCGAGGGAGAACGGGGGATGGGATGTAGGGATTGGAGAAGGGGGCTGAGGGGAAATGGGCAGGACTCCGACCGCAGGAGTCTGTCAGCAGAATTGTTTCGTAACGGCGCAGGCTGGGGACTAGAAACGCCCGTCGACTCTCACGGCCAACGTCATTTTTCCCGACAGTTCTGATCCCGAACGACCCCCTCACGCATGCATAAAGCTCGTCCGATTGCATGGACCGCGATGACTTTGGGCTACACTGGCCCAAGAGTCGATAATCGACCAGTCTGCTGACCACAAAACTATGGGTTCCTGGCCCATGTTCAAGTTTTCCCCGGCGCTTGTCACATATTCCGTTTAGAGCTCTACTCCCATCCTCACCCACATGTTTAATCGCTCCCCTAGCGGTGAACCTGCGCCGAGTCAAGGTTAGTAATGTACTAATTTCCCTCAGGGCTGGACCGGTCTCAGGCCGTGAGCCAGGCCATTGGCCAAGCCAGGCTGGTACCCGGCGGACCGGAAATCTGAAACGTTGAAAAGTATAGGGGGTCCCAGGACCCCCAGTTGCAGCACTGGCTCCTGCCGCTCATCTCGCGGATCGAGGGTTCCTTGTCCTCAATGAATCCTCATCACCACTTGCAGTTGTCGGCTTCGAGTCGGCTTGTCGCAGCTGCAGGAATATTAGTTCATCAGTATGTATATTATTGTTCGCTTGGTTCTATGGAATCACAAGGTTTCTACTGTTCACAGGTAATAAACCCCTCCGTACACGTTTGAAGGGAGGGGGCGGAGTTGACACGGCCGTTGACGGCGTGAGGAGGGACGAAAGTGGCGATTTGAAGGGGTATGAGGGTGGCATGTAACCCCACGCCGTGCTCGTACTATTTGAGGCGAGACTGGGTTGTGGGCACGAGCCCTCTGTCTTGCGCTCGGAGAAGGGGGGTACACGAAGGGAACGGGAACGGGAAAGAAAGACGAAAAATCAATATAAGAAGATTGAACGGTTTTTGAACCTTCCAAAGGGGAAGCTCCCTCCATCTCGCGCTTCGAGCGAGGGGGCAGGGGGCAGTGGGCAGTATAGTGAGGTCTCGAGTCTACGCTATATCATCTTTCGGCGCCTCGTTGGATGATCGATATCGATTTGGTGAGCTCAGACTCCGACTAGTTTACGGGTTACTCCGCTGTGAAAAGGCTCGATTGTGTAATCGATTGCAGAACACACACAGTCGGTCAAGCATAAAGGTGAAGTGTCCGTGGGCCGCCGTGCCAGTGAAGAGAATGACACTGCGAAGGCATTACTAGGGTGCCACGTCCGTGGTGGGGTCCGACCCTGGAAGGAAGATTGACGGATACTGAGAAGTGCACCACACACTCAATCGGTTGCATGTGCATTATATAATTTCTCTCAAGGCAAGTAGAGCATTTGACCATCGCTGAAGCATTCGACCGACACGTCCAAGACGGCGGCTTTCCAAATAACTTGCATTCACTCGAGCGTGCCCAAGAAACAAGTGAAGACGAAGGATCCGAGCCGGATGTCGATCCCGCTTCTGGCCCTGTCGGCCCCCTTGAGGCCAACCTGCGTCAAGACGATTCCCGACCACCCTGACGGCTGCTGCGTTCGTCAAACGGTCTGCCGGCTCAGAGCGCTGCCGTCTTGCATCTCGCAGTCGTCTTCTTCGGTGGTTAGAGGCGTCCGATTGCGGTTTTGCCGGACTCGTTCGCGATGTCGAGCTTGGCGTTGTCGATTTTGCTCGCGCAGGTTTGCACGACGAGCATCAGCAGCCGGGCCGGTTGATCCAGCACACGCCCAACGGTACTGTCTTCCCCGTTCTGCTGTTTTCAGTCTCTGGCTTGCTAACGAAGGTTTCTTGACCATGACTGTTGAGAAATACGAACAAGGTAAAGACACTTAAGTCGTCGCGCGTCGCGAGCGAACCCCTATCACGTAACGTTTTCACACGCGTGTTGTTATGGCCCATATCGGGACTGGATGGTAAGCCTCCCTCCGGCCTTCGGCCTCGGTCGGAATTAGTGTTTGACACCTCCCTGTAGAAGAGCATGGCACCTGTTTGCATGGGGTAGTCACGTTAGTCCCCCTCCTTATCTCTGCAACCCGGCACGCCGTTTTGTACATCCGGGCTCAAAGTTGGTGGCCACTGGCTACAGTACGTGTTGTTAAATTGGTCCGAATCGTCTCTTTGGTCTATTACCGACGGATGAATGAAAGATTACTCGCCAATAAGGCAGCGTCACGGTTCATAAAGACTCCGAGTCGCAACGGTATGTCATGTCACAGTTATGTGCATGCAAAAGTCCACCTACAACCTGAGGCCTGAGGCCCAAAATAGCAAGAAAAACAGCGCTTACACTAAAAGGGGTGAAAAGCTGAACGAAGCCACTCTGCATGCCAGAACACTAAATCATCTTCAACCAAGACAGCTTGACCCATACTTGACTCGGGATATACAACTTCCTTGGAAGGCTCTTGTAAATCAGACATCTTGTCTGACATATTAACTCGAGAACCCAGCGACAACGCGCGGAATCTGAGTTTGGGAATATTTTCCCAAGCTTCACTGCCGCTGACCGGGATGCGTCAATTACTGATTGTTATTTAAACGTGGCGTGACACGATAGCACCCGCGCACGACCACCCCGCGCAGACCCCGCGCTGCACGCAGCAATCAACGCACAACAGTACAGTATCTTATCGCTGACGTCAGCATGGAAAATACATACGCTGAGACGAGTTGTTCTACACACGGGTAACAGGCGATAAAGAAAATAGCATTACGTTCTCTCATCAGCACATCCAGGTAGACTCCGAGGCTTTTCCTCGCACGTCATGGGAAAATATTGATAGGAGATCTAAATGACAATGTCCAATTTCCTCTTGCGGCCCCACAAATTTGCCCCTTCGTCTAATTTGCCCAGCTCCTTGAGCTTTTTTTTCGCCTTTAAGAATGCAGACTGTGCCACGTCAACAGGCGATGCACCATCGAGGATCGACTTCACAAAACCCTCAGGTACATACAATTCATTTTTCTCCTTCCGAGGAACCGGACCTGCCTTTGGGTGTTTCTTTTTCCAGTGCGTCTTTAAGTCCCATTGACGGCGGCCAGTCCAGGGACAACCCAGGGTTGGGCAGTGAATCGAATGTGGAGTATAATCCGACATGTCTGCCTCGTTCCTGCCAACGTTTAAATCGCTCTCCGCAAATCGGGCATTCGCAGGGCATTCGGATGGAATGGAGGGCTAGGTTCATTTGGTTGAGCATCGACCGCGTCGTGAGGTGGCGTTGGCGTGACAGACCGTGGCAGGGCGTGATCATCTTGTTGCTCAGCTGCAGTCTATATCCGTAGTATATCGATGTTAGTATGTGTTACAGCAATGGATGCTTCAACATACTTCGTGCCCGCTATAACTGACGCATGGTCAGTAAGCGCAAGAGTTGAGGGCCCTCATACTGGGACTGCGCCGGCACAGCAGACAATAAAGGGGCATCAGTCGCGTCACGGTAGCCCAACGTCCCAAGCTGGTGTGTGCGAGGGTACACTGATGTTAGCATGTACTATATCGAAGCAATGGATGCCTTAACATACTTCGTGCCCACTATTAAATGACGCGTCAGTGACCGCATAGTGTTGAGGGTCCTCGTATTGTAATCGCGCTGACATACTAGTAGAACTTGAAGGGGTGTAACATAACGTCTCATGTTGGTGTGTGAAAATCTACATCGATCTTAGCCTTTATCGAAGCAACGGATGCCCTCAACATACTTCGTGCCTGTTATTAAATGACGGATGATCAGCATAGAGCTGACGGTCCTCATACTGGGATCGCGCCGACATAGCAGATGATGAAGGGGGCCAAGGGGCGTAGCCCGACGTCAAATGTTGGTATGTGGGAATCTATAATGACGTTAGCATATATCGAAGCAATGGATGCCTTCAACATACTTCGTGCCCGTTATTAGCATGATAATGGACTTGAGGGTCCTCATGTTGGGATCGCGCTGGCATAGAAGGCCCCGGGGAAGGGGCGTAACCCGACTGGTGTGTGACGATCTAAATTGATATTGGTATGTTTCTAATCAACGGATGCCTTTAATAACATACTTCATTCCCACTATTAAAGGTGTGGTTAGTAAACGCATAGAGTTGAGGATCCTCATATCGGGATTGCGCTGGCGTAGAAGGGGCATAAGCCGACGTCCCATGTTGATGTGAGAGAATCTACATTAATATTAGCATGTATCTGGAGTAATGGATGCCTTCAACGTACTTCGTGACCGCTTTTAACTGACGCATGATCAGTGGACGCATAGGGTCGAGGGTCCTCATATGGGTAATGTGCTGGCGCAGCAGACAGGGAAGGGGCAGAAGCCCGCATGCTATGTTAGTATGCGGGACTCGGGAGTCTACCACACGAGAATCCACTTCCTTATAAGCTCGATGTAACCCAAATATAAGGTGCGGCATTGAGTAAATGTTGATGTGGCGGGAGAATGGATACAGGTGCCCATACGTGCCCATACGTGCCCATAGCCTAGTAAAGTTAAGGATAGATGGGGTTCGGCAATTTGCGTCGATGACATGGGGCGTACTTGTTTGCTTTAATGCCGATGAGCATACCGGTGCGAAATGACTAGAGTTTATCCGACCTCGATAAGGATTCATGATGTCGCAGGACTTGCAGGAAACATAAGGACTGCAATAGAGTATCATGCGAGCGGGCCATTCGAGGCTTAACAATCGTGCTGTACGTTCAGAATCGTTATATGTGCAAGAACGAGGGTCTGTATGTTTGGGAGCTGTTCTACTAGGGCCTCACCGCAATATTCGACCAATTACGAGCATGCGCCAGTGCCCATAGTGCCCACAGCGCCCATAGTGCCCATTGGCAGCGCCCACAGTGCCCACAGTGCCTATTATCAGTGGCAGTGGCAGTGCCCGATGCTATAGACTACGATTGGTCAAGATAGGCGCGGAGGAAGAATCGAAAGATCTAACCTCATTGCCGCTTAAAGGAACCGAACAAAGGGGGGCAGGAAGGCAGGGACTGGATGAGGGAGGCGAAAGGGAAGGAAAATTGTTTCGTAATAGCATAGGCTGGGGACCAAACAGACTCTCACGACCAGCGCCCCTTGGCAGTGTAGGGCTGTGTTGCAGAAACCATTTCACCAACAGCTCCGCATCCCGGTCGACCTCAAGCCTAGAAGTTCGTCCAGTTGCAGCCTCCACACCGACGACGTAGGGTTACCCAGTCCTAAGAATCAATAATTGACCAATTTGTCAACCGCAGTCCACAGACCCAGTTCCAACCATGGCTTGTCCGCAAGGGAGTGAATCATTCTCCTAGCACCCGCATGGTGAACCTGCGCACTGGCAGAGTCCTATCAAGGAAGACGATAAAGCATAGTTTATGCACCATTCGTCGGAGATACATGGCCACAGTAATCTGTGATCGTTGGGCTTAGCTGGGGGATGTCGATCAACATATCACCAACAGCTGCGTTGCGGCTTTTCGCGCTCACCTAACTTATTACGGAAAGTATACCATCTTTCGACGCTTCCTTGGATGTAAAAATAGAGATCAGGACGAGTCGGAGATAATCCCACACCTGAGACGGACATTAGCCAGTTGACGAGTACAGCGGCTACAGCCATCAAGGCGATCATGGACCATGGTACGCAAACTCGTCATGCGGGGACCTCAAACGAATCCAACTAATCTTTTTGTATGCCAAATTTCCGCGTTGGCATGGATTAAAGGTGTCAAAGCCATTATACTGTACTCACACCCATCACTATTAACTTTCAGTGTTTCACTCTGATGAGCTAAATGAAAGTCTTACTGAGGTGTAGGGTTACGTTGACCACAAGGTTGACCACAGTGAAGAGACTCGATTGTGTAATCGACGCACTGCTGGTCAAACAAGACTCACAAGAGTCCAACATGAAAGAAAGCGTGGCCCGTGCGTGGGAAGGGAACGCCGGGCAAGTAGCAAGCACATCGTTGGTGTCGACACGTTGACGTATTGACACGTCGACACCTCTTCATAGAAGAGTATGATGATTTTCAGGTTTACTCGTTTGCATGGGCAAAAAAACTAGTCGCATCAACCCTCCTTACTGTAACTCGAACTCGAAGTTCGTCCGCAAACCCGACTCGGAAGCGAGTACTAGCGACTTGCTGTAACGAGATTTATGGCCGTCACCGCGACGACGTCTCTTCCGCGATCATCCAAGTGGTGTAACGGGGAGCTAGTGAACATCGACTGTCTACTCTACTACGATACATGGGATCACTAGATTGAAGCCTACGCACAGGCACGTGCACCTGCCGCGTGTGAAGTGAGCGCTAGTATCCTCTGTAATTCCTCTTGATGTCCTAGAGCTCATGGGCCATGGCAGTTGCATGCAACGCACACGACCGTGATGGCAGACCGTCACGATGCCACACATTGAGAAACTGTATGCCACACATTGCCAGTACTCGTTCGGACGGAGGATACGCATAAGGATACGCAGTCATCTGAATTGTACTTTGAAATTCACAAACGCTCCGATTTATGCTCCGGATCTAAGGCACACAAAGCTCAAATACCTTTACGAGGAAATGCAGAAAATGGAACAAAAAAGCCGTCGAGAAAATTGCTCGACACTCGGGCCTACAATTCCTCCGGGCCTTTGGACTGGGCAGAGGGACTAGTAGGTTCATTAAATTGGAGGCTCCGGCGTTTTTCAGCGTCGCGGAGGTGTTGTTAGGCAGCACGGAGGAAAATGCTGGCTTTCAAAGTACTGTATGCAGCGCAACGCAGTACTGGGTACAGCAATGCTACCCATGGTAAAAGGGTGAGCATTAGGACCTTTCGGGGAAGGTTCAGGATCAAAATACGCAACGCAGGAGATACAATAATCTCAGGTTCAACACCGTCAAAAACGCACCAATGCGGCACCATTCTAGGAAGACATCGAAGTCGAGTACTACGAGATTGCGTCGTATGATGTTGATGCGATGGAATCGGATAGTTGCCTCAATGAAAGCCTAGCAAGTGAGTGGTATGGCGACGGGACTTTGGCTGGGATTCGAGTAGAACGACTCTGCCTAAGGCATATGGAGGCGCGAGTCGGGAGGCCAAAAAAAGCTTCGTTGAAAAGGAAGGTTCTTGCATAAAGATTGATGAGGATGGGAGAGCTGGAGGGTTTGGCATCGAACGTGAATTTGTGGGGCCTCAGCGCTCAGAGCATGAGTAATGTTGAAAATAAACAGTACCACAACTACGTAAGGCTAAACGATGACGCCCATTTACGGGCGATAAACAATGGTATTCCTGTCCTCTCCTGAACGCATCCAGCGCGGTGGCATTCCCTCGCTCGACAACCTAATTCTCAATGTCCAACTTGCGGCCCAACACATTCGCCCCTACGTCCACCTTGCCCAGTTCTATTAATCTTTCTCGGACCTTTAACAGTGCAGATCGGGCCACCTCGACATGCGAGGTACCATCGACGATCGACTTCACAAACTCCTTCGGGTCGTATATTTTATTTTTCTCCCTTCCAGAATTTGATTTGTTTTTGGATGCTTTTTTTCCCAGTGCGTTTTCAAATCCCATCGACGACGACCCGTCCAAGGACAGCCCTGGAATGGGCAATGGATTGAATGTGGAAGATATGATTCGAGGTGTCGATCCCGCTCTTGTGCACGGCTGAACTTTCTTCCGCAAATGGGGCACTCTGATGGGATGGAGGGCGTGGGTTCATTCGGCTGAACATCGACGAATGGCGTTGGCGTGACAGATCGTGACAGGGTGTAACCCTCGGGAGTCTAAATCGATGTTTGGCATAGATCAAAGAAATAGATAAATATATGCAACGTACTTCGTTCCCGCAATCAAATGGCGGAGGCTCAGTGAGTGTATTCAGCTGAGGGAATTCAGAATGGGAATGCGCTGGTGAAGCAGACTGCTTGGCAGAATCTTGGGGTGAAGTTACGGACATAGAAAAGGACATAGGAGGAAAACGCGCGTTACTCGAGTACAGGACTTCTGCGGTTCCTTTTATCACGGACGGATTAACTCAGTCCATCCAGTGATCAAATGTGGTTGCATCCTCGACGCAAGTGCTGTCGTGTCAGGAGGACAGTCGTAAGGCTCGTAACTTGAGATTCTGTTCCCATGAGGTAACTATACCTGTTAAGGATAAGTGATTCTCGGTAATATGCGTCAAAGATGGACCTAGATGGTTGTAATTGTGGAGGGGTCCATTTTTGCCTTAATATCGACGATCATGGGAATGGTACGACGTGATCTCAGTGCTCAAAGGACATCTATTACAGTTGGGAGCATTGGCGCTTGGAGCTTGAAGCGCCCGTTGCTAGCGCCAGTGCCCATAGGGCCAATTTGCCGGTTTCAAGTGTCCATGGTGTGCCCATTACAGCGCCCACGGTGCCCATCACGGTGCCCAAGGTGCCCATTACAGTGCCCATTACGTGCCATTACAGTGCCCAAAGGTGCCCATTACAGTGCCCAAGGTACACATCGGTGCCCAATACTGCGCTCAGCGCTCATGGTGCCCATTACCAGCGCCCAGGTGCCCATTGTCAGCGCCCATAGTGCCCATTGCGCCCAGTGCCATAGTGCCTGTGGTGCCCATTGCAAACGCCAGTGCCCATGATGCCCATTGCTAGTACCACATATCCGAAGTGATTGATCAAGATTCAAGATACGCATTGAGGAAGAATCAGGAGATAAGTCATGAGTCACATTTTCCAGAAAAACGTGCCAGCCTCATTGCTGTTCAAAGGGGAAAGCGAAAAGGGGGTGAGGGAACTGAGGGTGCTGGATGAGGGGAGGGGAGTGGAAACACTGGGGAAGGGCGAGGAAATTTTTGTGAACCGGTACACATCGTACTGTAGACACCACATTGCTATGGTCATCGTCATTTCAGCCAGCAGAGTATTTGGAGCATTTGACTACTCGTACCAGGTTGTGGACCTTGGTGCTCTCTGGTAGAGATCTGCGTTCGTTCAAGAGAGCCATTCGATCCGTGGTGGACAAGGTGGTGGTGCGCATCACCCTTCGCCTCGAGGCGAGGATACCTCAGCGCTCAGCCACACAGCGCCGCGCCGCGCACAACTCGACCATCGTGCTTGCGCAGCACCTCTTCCACAATACAGGACCATGATCTCTGCCTCTGGCATCCTCGAGACGGCCGCGCAACTCCTAGAGGTATATATGTGGACATGAATCATCCCTGCACGGCATGATGTTGCCGTACCTCTCCCACTCAACTTCTTCGCCACACCTGTCTATCCGCCGCGTCCGCCGCGTCAATGTCAACGGTGCCTTCCCTTCCAGTTGGGCTACCGCTTCAGCTCACCACGGGCTACATTTGCTCAATCCGGTGCGTGCGTACCCTCGTCCTATTTATACAACTTGGATTGAAATCTGCGGGCTGCGGCCCCTACTACAGCATTCGACGCATTCGACCCTACGCCCAAACTTGCCCATCAGCATGAACTTTTTTTGAACCTTTCATAATACAGACCGCGCCATCTCATCAGACGAGGTACCGCCGACGATCGACTTGAGGGCTTGTGGGCCGTGACGAGTGGGTTTGAGGTGAGTCACCGTGAGTGGGATCGCATGTACTTTCTCCTTTCGTTACTGTAGCGAACCACCGCGTCACGTTGCGGCTGCCACAAGTCGCTGTGGTCTTACAGATTCAAATCCTTCCCATTTACTATAAAATACATCTCTCTCTCTCTCTCTCTCTCTCTCTCTCTCTCTCTCTCTCCCACCTCCGTTTTATCTCTGAACTTCGGCAATCGCAACGTCTCCAACGGAATACTTATCCATCTCGCCTCTCAGACTGGATACGACATAGAAATCGAAATCCAGTTTAAACCTAGCAGAGTGTTGGGTCAGGGTTGCTTTCCTAAGGTTCTCTGAAGCTGTTTTCTCCAGCTCGACGACGTGCCAAACGACTGCCCCATATAGCCGGCACGAGTGCCGTGATTGTTGTATAATTGTTGACATGTGGCACGGTGCGCAGCGCTACTCGATCTGATACTACAACAAGGCCACGGCAGGTGAGCAAGGGTTCAAGAATATCAAGTCTTTAAGCGTTTGGTTTGATCGCGTGAACGTATTTCAGCCCGTCTTCGTCTTGTCGACACTAGTCCTGATACTGTCTCTCGCTTTACCTCGCATGTGTATCTAAACGAGCATTTGCAATCGTATGCAAAGGTTTTCCGTACCTACAACGCCTCGATCACGTTCCAGAGCCAGTTAGATGAGGGGACGCCAGAGGTTGGCACCCTGCAGGAAAAGCTCAACCACTATAATCTCGCGAATTGCATGTTCGCTATTCTGTCAGCGTACGGCACCGAAACGCATGATCAGTCTATGACGGAAATAAAGAAGGTATCGATGGATGGGCATACTTCTATGGACGGGCCGTGTTCTAACTTGGCAGGTTACAGCTCCGTGGGTCCGAGTACGATATGAAATTGCGCCATGTCCTTCTCGCCGCAGTTTCGGAGTCATACGAAGAAATTTGATTTGGTCGAGGATGCTCTGGCAGAACACGAAGTGTGCAAGGCGTGGGAGATTGAACGCACATAGAAGGAAAAGGGGAAACTCGGGGCTGCGCGAGTCGAGAAGATGCGCAGCATGGACAAGGTAACACTCAAGCTCGACAAACCTTCGGAGAAGCTCGTGGAGGCGATCGACAGGTCCGAAGAGAAGATCAAGGCATGCTATTCAAGCTTCAAGCTTCAAGTTGCAGACGGTCGATCTCACGCGAGCACTGAATTGATTCACGAGTCGTCAACGCGCGTCACAATTGTGGGTGCATCCCTGATCCTAGCACACGTGCCTTGTGGATCTTAGAAATACGTACTCGACGCGGAGGTGGTACGAAGGTTGTAACCCTAGACGAAAACTGAACCATGGAATCTGTTAGAAACTGTACTGTACCTGAGTTCCTCAGTCCGACTTGGCAGTACAACAAACTTATTTACCTGTACAGTACCCGAGTCCTACAGTACAGTGAGTAAGGAAAGCGAATAGTGTAGAGGAAGTGAGGAAGAAAAGAATGAAATGTCGATGTCTTTCTTGGCACTTTCAGTCCACGAAATGTGCGATCCGGGTGCACGTGATCACTATTCTCGACAGAATCGCCCTTTTGATTTCCTCTCAGGTTATTTCCCGCAAGTAATAACCGGTAGGCGGCAGGAAGCGATCGTGAACGAAACAACTCGTCCAAGAAGAAATAAATACAGTAAATGTGCGACAGAATAGATCAAAGTCAACTTGCTTTGCAGAACTTCCTTCTGTTACTCCACACATTTGCCTTAACACCTGCCTTGTCCAGCTGCGTGAACCTCTTTTCGACCATTGACAGTGCAATATTTGCCGCCGACACAACGGTCAAGGTTCCACTTGCTATCGACTCCTCGAGCTCCCCTGGGTCATATATTTGATATACCTCCGGCCCAGGCGCTCCATCGGGATAGAGATTTGCGTGTGCTGTCATGTGAACTGTGAGGTTGTAACGACGATTACCCGTCCAGGGGCACCGAGGGATTGGGCAATGGATCCAATGAGGGAGGTTCGAGCGGAGGTGTCGTTTCAGCTCCTGCGACCGGTCAAAATTTCTCTTGCAATTAGGGCACGCGTAATGGGCCATGTGCGCCTCGGTTTGGGCGACTGGACTTCGGGACGGACGGGCGAGACTAACTGTGGAGCGATGCGATCCTGGCCAGCGTCTCTCACTGGGGAAGTCTGCATTGATTTTGCAACTTGGTATAAATCATGGTGATAAACGTCGATATAATTCAACGTACGTCTTGCCTGACATGAGGTGATGGCTGGCGGTACGTAGATGCATTGGATTGAACAACTTGAGCTAAGTTGGAATACCCAGAATGGCGTTGCGCTGAGTAATCCTTTTATTAATTAGGCTTAAGTCAAGGCAATAGCTGCCTTCGACAACTGTCGACGTACTTGTTGATAGCCTGATGGCTGAGAGTACATAGGCGCATTGTCAGTAAGTTGAGTGTGCTGGTAATGCGCCGTTGACGGTCCGTATTCGTGCGCAATGCTAGTATCTTGTTGCACCGAGAAGTCCTTTATTGGGTTTGACAT
The DNA here is from genome assembly GCA_022376525.1 of Russula vinacea. Lineage (NCBI taxonomy): Eukaryota > Fungi > Basidiomycota > Agaricomycetes > Russulales > Russulaceae > Russula > Russula vinacea. Next base: position 253,359 of record WTXL01000039.1, read on the forward strand.
AAGTCAGTGTGATAATTTCCTTCGACAAATCTCAACGTACTTGTTGATAGCCTGATGGCTGGGGGTACGTAGGCGCGTTGGGTAGAGCGACTCGATCTTGGGAGGGTGTTTGCGTAACACTCTGTATAAGATTGTGAACTCGTCTGGAATATTTTTCCACTAGGGAAACCTTTATTGATAATTGGAATAAGTCAGGGCAAGCAAATTAAATTTCAACGTACTTGTTGATAGTCTGATAGTTGGGACGTAGGCGCAGTGGGTTGAGCAATTCGATTTTGGGAGGGTGTTTGCGTAGCACCCTGTAAAAGATTGTCAACTTGTCTGGAATATTCTTCCACTAAGGAAACCTTGATTGATGTTTGGCGTAAGGCATGGCACTACAGTAGCTAAAACAAATTTCAACATACTTGTTGTTGCCAGATATCATCTGATGCCTGAGGGGTAGGCGCATCGGGTTGAGCGAGTTGATCTTGGGAAAATCCCTGCACAGGGACCGTATGGGAGAGAGATGGGGAGTAGGCGTTCATATTGCGATGGGGATAAAGGCGTGGGTTGCAGGATGCGAACTTTTTGCCTGGTGGCACTCAACAACACTTCGACAAATGCGCAGTTCTTAGAGGAAGAGGATGAGGGGAGAGTATTTATATGAATACATCTGGCAACGGATATGTAATGGGCAACTACCTTTCTCTGTTGTGCCAGTTCCATAGCCGTCTTCTTGCTTTGCGATCACGCGTCACAGACTGGAGTGGTATTCATCTAACATTAAGGTGGCACCGGCGGACGCCTCGTGGCTTGGCATAAATATGAGGTTTGCAATAGAGCACCTCAGCCGTGAAACATGACTTGACGGGAGCGGATCATTCGAGGCTTGTTGTGAGTTTAGTCTGTTGAAATATGTGTAAGAACTAGAGTCTGTATAACGAGAGTCGTCCTACCTGGGACCGTAGTGTGCCGCCCCACTGACGACAGCTACCCCACGGCAAGGTTCGACCAATAAACTTTGAAGCGAGCATATAGAAGCAAGGTTCACTGCGCGTACTTACACATTCAGAGTGCCCGTGCCCGGCGCCTGTGTCAGGTGCCAGCCCATAGTGCCAGTTGCAAGTGCCAGAGCCCGACGCAAAACGTAGGCGGAGAGTCGCCGGAGACTGATCGAACTTGAAATAGGCACTGGAGGAAGGACCGGGAGATCAGCCACATTATCTAATCAGAAAACGTGGCAACCTCATTGCTACTCGAGCTCGAGGGAAAGCGAACAAAGGGGGGGGATGAATAGGGACTGACTGGAGAAGGGAGCGCGTAGAGGAAACGAGCAGGAGAAGTCGTCTCGTAAGAGCGCAGGCCGCGGACTCGGACTCCAAGTCGCTCGTCGAATCTCACGACGAGCGCCCGCGAGGCATTACGGTGATCTGGACCCGGACAACTCTCTCGCCCATGAATCGTCCGGTTGCAGTGGGTAACCCTAACCCAAGAATAATAATCGGCGTTGATTACAAACTGTAGGTTTCTGCCAATCTACTGGCTCACTGGCACAGACGAGGGAATGTTTCTACTGGCGCCTGTCTCTATTCCACTAGAGCTCTACTCTCATCCTCACCTACATGTCCAATCACTCAACCAGCACTCGCATGGTGAACCCAAGGGTACGCAGAGTTCCGTCAAGGAGGACGACGAAGCAGAGCTCATGGCCGTTCATCAGAGATGCATGGCCACGGTTATCCCGAATACGGATTCACCATTTCACTCCGGCCCTCCAGGATAGTGCCTTCGTGCGGCTGCACGTGGGACAGCTTTTCATATGACTAAAGACTCAAACCCTGTCGGCCGATACTCAGGGGATCACGTGAATGGTTAAGGCGAGATCGAGAGGCAAAATTTCCCCCAAGTATCCCCCTACTGTAAAGTTAAAACGAGGGCCAGTGACCCAGGACAACTCGGAGACGACGTGGTGCTCAACTAGTGATCGACTGACTGGACGCTACATTCGGGTTCGGCCGCCGTGCTGTCCTGTACCCGGCTTCAAGTTGAAATTAAACTCGGAAGTCAAACTGGCGCATCAACCCAATTGTACAATGCAATTGCGTCCTCAAAAGTATTTCTGGCGTACACCGGTCAATCCGAGCACCACGGGGGAAACTTAATTGTCTCGCGGAAGCAAGGTGTAACGCTGGTGCTAGTGCAACCGGAGTCGCATCCGGTCAACACAAACTGTAATTCAGTCCTGGTAACTCATCGCCGATCATCCACCACCAATTTTTCCTGCTCTGAGATCGGTTTGTCTTCCTCCTCCAGAAAACTTCAGGTCGCTGCCGCGAGGGTGCAATTAATTGTCGTCCTCATTTGGAACTCGAAGAAATACGACTTTAAAATGTCGCCGTCTCCAGGCCTTATAAGCCTCTATCGGTATCCCCAAATCCATCGTTCGTCTATCTACCTCAATCGTTCCATCGAAACTTCATTTAGAATGGTCAATTACAACGATCCGGCTACGATAGCTAAGGATAACCGTGCGTACGCTATTTCGTTATCCAGGATTGTAGCCCGATTTACCAGTCGATCTCTTACAACAGTGGCGGTTGTGAAGCTCTGGCACCTCATGGATGGTGTATTTATGTGAGTCTCCATGTCCTGTCGCGCTAGCCTAGGCTCTACACGAATACTCAACCGTGACCCTCCGCTTCTAGTTGGGAATTCTCAGTACCCTTTACTATGAGTGGGATGTCATCCGAGGGCATCGTCCTTACCGATGGACGATATGGGTTTGTAGCCTTTTTTGAGTTTCATCACCGCCTACTCACGCAACCGAGGATCTGCTGTAGGTTTACTCCCTTGCACGCGTGAACACACTCATGGCCATCATTCTCAACATGGTCGGTTTTAATGTTACGACCAAAATAAATTGTCAGGTTAGTTTCGTGACCACATCTTGCTCGCTATACTCTGATCAACTATATTTTCAAGGCTTGGGTCACTTTTTTAGCTGTGAGCGCCTCCTTTTATGTACCTAGGCTGCAACCCCAATCCCTTATTTTTTTTTCAAGATCTTCTGTTCCTTTGCTTTATTTCCGCTACGCTGTTGATTGTGCTTCGTGTGTGCGTCTCCCATGTGTTACGATCTTTCCCCAGAAGCAAGGCACTTAAGGAATCTCGGCAGAATCGCTATTTGGAACAAGGCGAAGATTATTTTTGCAATCGCAATGGCCATATGGTTGACTGAAAACTCACTCTTCTCCTTGGTGAGTACCTCCACGGATCATGGGTGAATCTCTTGTATACCTGGTGACATCATAGCTACAATACGGGTGAATCTTCAATTTGACTGTTTTGGACCTGCTTGGCTTACCCGACAACCGTAGCTCCGGCTGAGTGGCTACCTGAGGCAAACGTTTGCGTCATGACCAACTTCGATAGCACCAAATATTCTATTATTGGCTCACTCTTTTCCGACCTTGCATTACTTCTCATCATGCTCGTTGGCTTGCTCCGCATGCGCCGCGAAGGAGCGGTGCCTTTGCCTTGGGACGCACCCTTTGGAAGCAGGTGCGGTGGTGGCGTTCCCGGTGGCGGTGGTACTCCCAAATTCGCTAATGTGAAATTCTGTTCGTAGGGTCTCATTTGGCTCTTACTTGCCACCGCCGGCGAGGTCCCTTCAGTCGTACGCCCGGTGATTCTCTTGCACACTTCGTTTTGCTCATCACTATTTCATGTCACAGGTGCTCTTTATTTTGAACCTGAACGGTAGGTTTTCACTCCTGCAATCCATCAAGATGGGTATTGATTGACTGAACTCTATTCCGGTGAAACTATTAGTGCCCCTTGTCCTTGTACGTCCTTTTTTGTTACTTGCGTGTGTATGGGGAGAGGATTTAAGTTATTGATTCCTTACACCTTCTATCAACTCAGATAACCCAGAGTCCTGGTATGATCATAGTGACAATTGCTGCCACAAGGCTGTATCGCTCTCTCACAAACATATACTCTTCCAATATGTGAGGCGTTCCCCCTTAATCTTTCTTCGACAGCACTGATTGTGATCGATAGTCGTTCTAATTCACACGAGAATCCCCGGGGAACTGGGCGCTCAGTGCCAGACACACGGGACCACCCTGGGCCGATTCCGCTCAGCCAGGTGGAGGTGTCCGTGCGCACGGAATACGGCCAGTTTTCATCGTCACAGATGAGTCGTTCTGGCACGTACATCAGTACGGACCCGCAGGGGCGTTACAAGGCGCATGAAGTGAGCCTCAGTGCCGATGTAGAGAGTGGTTTGGAGGAGAAATGAGGAAATCCGCCGCTTCTCGCTATTTATCAAGTTTGAAATCTGAGATGGGCGTTAACAGTTTACGAGTTCAGTCTTGGTACGCAAACTCGTCAATGCGGGGAGCTCAAACGACAAATATTTTGTGCCAATTTTTAGCGTGTCATAGATTACTGCAAAGCCATACTCAGCCATCATCCATAACCACTCAAATAGATACCTTTCTGAGATTAAGGGTTACTCGGATCGCTGTAAAGAGACTTGATTGTGTAATCGATTGCAGAATGCGCACAGCTGGTCAAGCGGCCGGTCAACACACGAGTCAACTACTCCGCTACGGTGGATGGAATCACGCGAATTTCATCGGACCTGCCATACTAGCACGTGCATACGTGCGGAGCTCCGCCTAAATCGTTTGAATCGAGCGGCCAAGCCAAGGGCCAAGCTTTTGGGCGACGATCTCCTTGACGAATTCTGTACAGTACTTGAACTCGACTGAATATGGATCATTTCACCCTGGCCCTCCAAGGTGGTGCCTTCGTGCGACTGCGCGTCGGGACTAAACTAAAGACTCAAAACGGGTGAAATGCTTGTCAGTGGTGTCGGCCCGATACCCAGAGGATCACGTGAATTGTTTTAAGGGCGGGCAAAATTTCCCCCTACCATAAAGTTAAACGAGGGCTAGTGACCCAGGACAGCTCGGAGGCGATGTGGTGCTCGACGTGATCGAATGACTGGATGCTACATTCGGGTTCGGCCGCCGTCGCTGTCAGCCTGTCACTCTAGGTGAAATTAAACTCGGAAGTCAAACTTGCGCATCCACCCAATTGCGTCCACCTCAAAAGTCTTTCTGGCGGGTGCACCGGTCAAACCGAGCACCACGGGGGGAAACTTAATTGTCTCGCGGAAGCAAAGGTGTAACGCTGGTGCTAGCGCAACCGGAGTCGCATCCGGGTCAACACAAACTGCAATCGGTATCCGGTCACGGTAACTCATCGCCGATCATCCACCACCAATTTTTTCTGCCCTGAGATCGGTTTGTCTTCCTCCTCCAGAAAGCTTTCAGGTCCAGCTGCCGCGAGGGTGGTTCAGGGTGCAATCAAATTGTCGTCCTCATTTGGGAACTCTGAAGAAATACGACTTTAAAATGTCGCCTCAGGCTGTCCCCGGGCCCCATAAGCCTCTATCCGCAAATCCATTGCTCGTCTATCAACCTCGGTCGTTCGATCAAAGCTTCGTTTGGAATGGTCAACTACAACAATCCGGCTACGATAGCCAAGGATTACCGTGCGTACGCTAATTCGTCGTTCAAGGACTCGTAGCGCGATTTACCAGTCGATCTCTTAAACAGAGGCGGTTGTGAATCTCTGGCACCTCATGGATGGCGTATTTATGTGAGTCTCCATATCCTGTCGCGCTAGCCTAGGATCTACTTGAAAACTCATCCGTGACTCTCCGCTTCTAGTTGGGAATTCTTCACTACCCTTTACTATGAGTGGGATGTCATCCGAGGGCATCGCCCTTACCGGTGGACGATATGGGTTTGTGGCTTCTTTTGAGTTTCGTCACCGCCTACTGGATCTGCTGTAGGTTTACTCCCTTGCACGTGTGAACACGCTTGTGGCTATCATTCTTAACATGGTCGGTTTTGAGATTACGTCCAAAATCAATTGTCAGGTTAGTTTCGTGACCCACATCATGCTCGTTATACTCTGATCAACTATATTTTCAAGGCTTGGGCCACTCTTTTAGCCGTGAGCGCCTCCTTTTATGTACCCAGGCTGCAAGCCCAATCCCTCATTTTATTTTTTCAAGCTCTTCTCTTCCGTTGCCTTTATTTCCTCGACCCTGTTGATTGTGCTTCGTGTGTGCGTCTCCCACGATCTTTTCCCAGAAGCACGGCACTCAAGAAATCTTGGCAGAATCGCTATTTGGAACAAGGCGAAGATTATTTTTGCAATCGCAATGGCCATATGGTTGACTGAAAATTCACTCTTCCTCCTTGGTGAGTACCTCCAACGGATCATGGGTGAATTCCTTGTATACCTGGTGATATCATAGCTACAATACGGGTGAATTTTCAATTTTGACTGTTTTGGACCTACTTGGCCTACCCGACAACCATAGATTCGCGCTGAGTGGTCACCTGAGGCAAACGCCTGCACCATGAACAACTTTGATAGCACCAAATATTCTATTATCGGATCACTCTGTTCCGACCTTGCATTGCTTCTCATCATGCTCACTGGCCTGCTCCGCATACGCTGCGAAGCAGGCGGCGCCCTTGCCTTGGGACGCACCCTTTGGAAGCAGGTGCGGGTGGCAGTTCCCGGTGGCGGTGGTAGTCCCAAATTCACTAATGTGAATTTCTGCTCGTAGGGTCTCATTTGGCTCTTATTTGCCACCGCCGGCGAGGTCCCTTCAGTAGTACGTGATTCTCTTGCACACTTCGTTTTCGCTCATCACTATTTCATGTCACAGGTGCTCTTCATTTTGAATCTGAATAGTAGGGTTTCACTCCCTCTAATCCATTAAGACGGGTATTGATGGATTGAACTCTATTCCGGTGAAACTATACTAACCATAGTGCCTCTCGTTCTTGTACGTCCTTGTTTGTTACCTGTGTGTGTATGGAGGGAGGTCAAGTAATTAATTTCTTATGCCTTCTACGTCAACACAGATGACACAGGGTCCTGGTATGATCATAGTGACAATTGCTGCCACAAGGCTGTATCGCTCGCTCACGAATATCTACTCTTCCAATATGTAAGGCATTTCCCCTCAATCTTGCTTCGACAACACTGATTGTGACCGATAGTTGTTCTAATTCACATGAGAATCCCCGGGGAACTGGGCGCTCAGTGTCAAATACATGGGCCCACCCTGTGCCGATTCCGTCCAGCCAGGTGGAGGCGTCCGTGCGCACGGAATACGACCAGTTTTCATCATCACAAATGAGTCGTTCTGGAACGTACATCAGTACAGACCCGCAGGGGCATTATAAGGCGCATGAATTGAGCCTCAGTGCCGATGTAGAGAGTGGTTTGGAGGAAAAATGAGCCGCTTCTTGCAAATTTGACACGCACTTTAGGCTAAGGCACGTGTCAATGAAAGGCGCTACAGTAGTACGCGTTTGCAGATTTACTATATTTCTGTCGTGTAAGAAGGTGAGGTCAGATGGGTTACAAACTACAAATTATATGTGAAGACGTATTTTAGCCACGGAATTCCGGGTTACTGTAAGGAAGAATTAAGAAAGGCGTCTAATTCCTTTTTTTTGCCTCCAGGGTTGCCGCGGCCCGCGGGTTGGGCGGCTTGCTAGCCACCAGACCACTGAAGGTAGCCGTAGCCATAGCCATGATAGCTGCAGTCTTACTGCTACATATTATACTTAGCTTTAGCCCTACCTGCGGCTGGAAGTCACATTTCACAGACGGCAAGTATGGTTGACGCGTTGCGCCATTCTGGGAACTCGAAGGTAGATTTAGCGCCGCGAGCCCCTCCGCACTCTACAGATACGCCTGTTCCTCGGAGTTCAATAGGGAGGATTTTCCTGGTAAAAACGCCATCTAGAAACGCTGCATAACATATTTCAGTCAGACTCGTGGGTGAGAGCGGGAATACAAAAAAATAACCCGTGAGAGAGGGAGACCTTTTGCCCCGCGCGAGTGAGAAACGAGCGTGCACTCGTCTTGCTTCTGCCGACAGCTGTTGTAAGTTTTGAGCGATCTTTTCCCACCCCATGGGCTGCCAGAGCGCAAAAAATGAAAACTACCACCCAGAGCGAGGCCCCGAGTGAACGTGCCTGGATGCAGTCGTGCGCTTGGCGGTATCAAGTTTGTGTTGCAGCATCCTCCTCTACGATGGGAGTGGGGTAGGGCTGCGTAAACGAGATAACAGAATCGTCATGAACAAGGCGGCGGTATTCCCCGCGATCTCCTTGCCAGTGATGAATGTCACCGTTGAGTGAGTGACCGCTGAAAAGCTTTAGCGGCGACTTGGACACGCGATCGATCAGAGATCAAACTGTCCACGGCCGCTGCGAGTTCTACCTTCATCCATTCTTCATCGGACAGAGTTGGCCAGACGATGATTTTGCTTTCTGTCGATATGCAGCCCACGAAGAAGAATGACGCGAGAGAAGGGAATATATTTTGAAAATGTCTTCAACCAATCGTCTGCGTGGATTCAAGAATCAAGTCAGTACGAAAATCATATAAACTCTACATTGTCCTCACAATAAAAACCGAATAGAACCACTTTCCCAACGCCCTGCAAGATAGTGGAACGCGGCACCGAATGAGCGGGCTGCGTTAAAGATGTTCATTGAGAGAATGTCCAGCTCCTTGCCGACCTCCCTCTTCACTACAATTCCCCTTCTTTATCGACATCGAGGTATACATAACTCGGAGGGACGAGGCCTATTCGCTCACAGAGTTCGATGACCTTGATTACAAATCAGCACTGGCGTATGCCATCGGAGCGTTGCAGACAGATACTGTTATAGGTTTGACGACATATTCTCTGCCGAACTGGTTGCCCATCGTAAGCGCCTCCAGTTTCCTGTGTCAAGTAGGCGGGGAGCGGATACGACGATTACGAAAGAAGAGGCACGATCAAGGTCAATATGATGACATAGCGTGATATCGGCGTGGCAACGAACAACCAGAGGAATGAACACTAACAGCAAGGCCGACAATAATAAGTGCGAGAGTATACGCGAGGCCGGGATGAAGAGGGCGAGGAAAGAGCAAGGAAGAGGGTGAGGGCGGTGGATGGCGATGGCGGCAACACTGACAACGATGGTGAAATGAGGACAAGGACAGCGATAGCGACAGCCAGGCGAGGGACACGGCTGCGGCACCGTCCCACCATTGATCAGTAGCACTACTAGCCTGTCGAGCCGGAGAACATTGGCGCCCTCTTTGGTCAGTTAGAACGCATAGATAGGAATAACGTAGTGCGGCTCAGCGGCTGTGAAAGCGATAGTGCGACAGATGTCCATTCACAGGGGCGGTGTGGCTTGAGACCAAAGACTCAATCACGGAAAAGAAGGAAAAACGCATGCATGGACTCGGAGGATGGATGGAAAAGTCATACAATTTACCCACTTTTCTGTGAAGGAGTTTCTATGCCTCGCCACTTCGTTCAAGACTTCGTTTCGAGTTGTCTCGAAATGCCAATCAGATTCTATAAGTTTGAATGCCGTCAAAGTAGTACTTGAGTCAATCGCAAGTCGGCCCGCTAGCAGTACTGAAGGGTCTCCGAATGACTTAAGACGCGGGATGAACGGGGACAGTATGAAAGTGGAATGGCACAATCGATGGCATGCTTGAGATTGGCAGACCCATCTTAACCCAACATCTCCGATCTTGGGATGGGTCATTACGATAGCCCACACGCAAAATTTCAGGGAGAAACTGTCGAGACACTGGCTGGGTAGAGATTTTGTTTACCTGTACAAGCAAGGGATTCCTAGGAGATTTTGGGCGACGATATCAATCCTTTGTCGCGATCGCAGGTGAGCGCTGTGAGCTGTGGGTGTGGCTGCTGAAGCGCTGAAGCGCTGACGAGTTGAATCCGCTCGCTCTCATTCAAAATAGGACGAGTCAATCCGACGGCGGACCGAGCCAGACCGTGGTTCGGTCGAGCCACCAGTCGTAACAGTGGCTCCAGTCGTTCCAGTCAAGATGACAGAAAAAATTTTTGCATTCGACTAATATAGCCTGTCCTTCCTCTCGCGCTCCTCTTTGCCTCCTGTCCTCATCCTCGTCTTAGGTCTCCACAGGCTTAATGGCTTATCTCTTGTCTCCTTGTCGCCGCCGCCGCCGCCCCGTCGCTTTCGCCTCGGGTGTCACCAGACTCACCATGACACCATCGCGCCATCTCCGCCCAGTTCAAGAGTGTCATAACGCGAAGAATTGTCGATGAAGTATCTTTAGCCAAAAGAACCTTTTTTGCGGGCCTCGCGGCACAATTGGATGCACAACGTAGGGGGGTTTCGTAGCCTCGTCTCGATGGCTTCGTCACCACCTACATATTGTTTTGTATGTCCTAATAAGCTGAAAAATGACAACGACGACTGCCGGAACTTATGGAAAGGTGCGCCTACTCAGGAACAGAAAGTACGGTATTATGCATAAAACGTTTTTGATAAGCACTTTAGGAACTGATAGGAGGGAACGCGCACCCAGAGATATGAAGTCCGGCAAGGGAGAACAGGCCCCTTTCACCCCAGAACACAACTACTCCCACGCACATATACATCACCCGCATGAAGGGGCCTCCAACGTTGCGCTCCGCGCCATCTTTGATGCATTCCGACACGCCGTCAACGCGATCGTCCGATCAGAGGGCGGATGTCAAAGCATATGATTGCGCGAGGATCAAATGTGGCCTAGGCTAGAGTAGAATGGCGGTAATAGTACGAAACAGTGTTGTGCCAGTCGGTGACTAGTCGGCACAGTCGCGAAAGTCAGATGACTGTCGCATTTGTGACCACGTCTGACCATGACTAGTCGCCCGCTGGACTGCTGATCGGCTGATGTAAACTACTGAATTGCGCGTGAAATACCAACTCAAAAAGCACGATATTTGCCAATTTACACATGTAGCACGCTGTCTAAAGTATGATCAATCTCCAAGTTCACATCTTCTTCTCCGGCAGCATCCATATCAAGAAGCTCATAAAGCTCCAGTTCCTCGTCCAGGCTGCGTGAGGCGCTCCGTTCATGTTGTGAGACCCAGTGACTACTTCCGAAATCGAAGAGTTGGCAGATTTGTATCGTCATTTCAGATGTCTGTGTATCCTCATTATCCTCGTCTCCTTTGGTCAGCCTTACAAAGGAGTCTACAACACAACCAAAGTCGTTTCTTGTGTCGTCAGATGCTTGCAGAATGGCTGGATCAAGACTGGGATCAAGATCAAGATCCATGATCTCGCTGTCCGTTGCAGATACGAGTGGCTGTTCAAGGGTTGCAGGGGGTTGTAGGTCGACAGGCGAAGGAGCAGATGTACTTGCAGCGTTTGTTGTGGTGGCAGTGGTGGCACCAAAGAAGCGCTTCATGCGCTCCTTTGTTTCTTTACTGCGCACATGCTCGTCACGAATATGCATTTTGAGTTCTGCAAGTGATGTGAGGGTATCAGTTCCCAGACGGTTTCTGAGTTTTGTGAGTGTGTTTCCAAAAACGCTGAACAACCGTTCGCATGACGCCGAATTTGGACAAATGGACAGGATATGGAATGCAAGTTTGAAGAGAGGAGGTGGGGGTTCATTGGGGATGCTTAAACCCGTGTAAATTACCACTGGGTCAGGGGAACAGTTTCCGGATTTTGCTTCGTCTTCAACCGCAATGGCATACTCAGAAAGGTCGGAGAAGATACCCTTGTTCTCGAAATAATTGTCTAAATTTGAGTACAGCTGCCGTAAATTTTCCTGCAGCTCGTCGGCCTGTTCTGTGGAAGAGAAGAAGCGTGTATATAGACGCTTCAACAGCAGGAGAATGCCAGCCCGTGTCAGGAGTCGTGTTTGTCGTGAGAATGGTGAAATCTTGATGAATGGGTTTAGGATAACAGCAGCAATGAAGACTTCCTGATCTGCCTTTGCCCAGCGCTTTTCGATGCTGTCGATAATCGCAGTGCATCCCATACGATCAGCGGGATCTTTTGTTCTGAGGTTGTCGTAGTACATGCAGAGCGAACCGAAAGTGAGGAGAATTTGATCCAGCCGACAAAATGCAGCCTGCGCTAGATTTGCAGCTCTTGCAAGGGGCTCCAGGTGGGTCTTAATTCTATAACATGGATAAATTAGAAGCAAGAAAGCGGTACTTAACAACATAAATTCGCACCGAGCTAGTGAATGCCAGAATACCGGGTCTTCGATGGTGGCAATCATTTCACGTGCCTTGCGTTTGTTTGCTGCACTTCCGCCAGATGGAACAAGAATCTTCTTGTCAGGTGCAGCCATCGCATCGTGACTAACAAGGACTTTAAGTGGATGTTGAAGCTCAAGCAGCCGTGAGAAGGCAAGGTAATGAGCAGTCCACCGTGTGAGGACGGCACGAATCACAGCGCGGACATGATTGCCACTTTGTACCTGGACCTCTTTCAGCTGCGCAAGAATGTATGTCTTGCTTCGCAGCCAGGTGATAAGTTCGCAAGCGGCTTTACTGTATGTGATGTAGTTCACATTAGTGGCAAAGTAGTCGCCGACAACGAGATTGATCTGTAACGTGATTTTTCAATGGGCTGTACTATCTTGCAGGGATTCCGGAGATTACTGACCTGATGGGCATAACAATCTGGACATACAAGGTGTGGAAAACGTGCAAGTAACATCTTCCTTGCTTTCCTTGACTCTCCAGATGCGTCGGTGGTAAAAGCAACAACATTGACGTCCCATTGTGATCGAAGTTCTTCAATAACGTCGACCATGAGTTGAAATAGGTTATCTGCCGTCTTACGTTCTGCTGATGCATCGTGTACTCGGACAGTATGTACCTACGCATGCCAATGACATTGCTGTGTCAATGGGTGTCAAACAATAAAAGACTTGAGCGCATCGTACCTCTTTGCCAACAACGGCCATGAATGCGATGTAATGATGAAAATTCTCGCCAGTCCATCCGTCACATGAAGCTGTTGCATTTTTGCCAGCGACACGTCGCTTAGCCTGAGACTGAAATTCTTTAAGTGTTTGAGGAAGCAGCCGTCGGGTGAGCACCTTTCGACTTGGCGATTTTGCTTGTGGAAGAAACTCCGTGCAAAAGGCAAGCCACTCTGGGTTTTCAACCCATGAAAGTGGCAGTCCTGCTGAAGCCGTGAGGCGCACGAGTCTTTCCTCAAAACGACGTTGGCGTGCATCAGTCCAAGTATCAGGACTCAGGGGTGTTGGCATTAAGTGTGATGGCATATGGCTTTTAGCACGTCGTGACCTGCGTGGTTGACTCAAGCATACAGAGGCTGAATCAGAGGGTGCGAGGCTAGAGCCTGATGATGAAAGAAGAGATTGCGCTTGGTCATAAGGGTTATTATCGGATATTTGAGATGACGACGTAGGGACACCAAGTGCATATGGTGACTGAAAAGATCCTGATGGTGTTTGAACGTGAAATGATGGGGGTCGACTATATGGCGAAGGTGACATCCTGGAGGTACTGCTGCTGTAACGCGATCCAGCCCTTCTCGGAGATCCCGACTGCTTTTCCATATCTGCTTTTTCACGAATTGCAGGTGGGACATGAATACAGGTCCGAAGATGATTGCGCATGGTATCGATATTGCTTGGCGTCCACTTTCGCCCATTTTCGGCTTGAGGAACAGAAAACACTAAAGATGATTAATTGGTCATGGATCATATCACAAAAACATTATCAAAATGGCGTACAATCTAGCACAACCATTTCTCGTGTGCGTGCCTCTTGACGAGTCCCATTTTTAACCTCCGTCTCCTCTGAAACGCGTATAGTATTGACATTATGTTCTAAGCAGCATCTGCAAAAGAGGCGCCACTTGTCACGAGTGCTTTTAGTTCCGGAATAAGCCTCTTCAGCCTTTTCTGCATATTTTGGGTGGTCGACGAACTGATCCCGGATCCATGAGCGATTATGAATTGGAGGGGCATGGCGTGCCATTCGTGCTGGAGTGTGGGGGAAAGACACAAGAGGGCGTCGTCTAGGTGGCATTGTGTGGTGGATTGATATTGATACAAGACTGATGCACGTGTTGATGCCAGCGCGTCGTTGTTGTTGATGCCAGCACGTCGTTGTTGTTGATGCCAGCGCGTCGTTGATGGCTTCGGACCAGCGTGGCAGCACCTTCGGCATCAATAAACGTGATCACGTGGTACGGACTTCTCTGCAGCCACCACGTGATGACGAGAGTCGTGGTCGCAGTCATTTCACAGTCATCTGACTAGTCGTCGACTTTTCTGTTGTGTGTGACCTGACTTTGGTATTCAGTCGACAACTGTCCAACACTGGCAATTAGCGACTTACTGTATGTGCCCTGGATCGGTGTGCCCTGGATCAATGTGCCCTGAATTGATTTGTCCCTGTGATGAGTTCTACTGCTTTTAGCTGGCTTGGTCCATGGAACGGTTTTCAGTGGAGTGCTAATGTAGGTTGCTAATTAACGTCAGTTACGTTGGTTGGTTGTAAGGGTGATAGTATAGAAGTAGAAGTTGTAATAGAGTTAACTCTTCACGTCCACATTGTGTGCAACCACCTCATTTCCCTTGCCTTTCTCCCATGATCGCCCAAGTCACCGATGGTTCTCAAAAACCACCCAAAGCCAGTCAGGTTAGAGAAATTGAAAAAGCTAGAAGCAACCGCGTCGCAATCTCCCCCATCTACACCCTCTTCAATGTCTTCACCACGTCCTCTCCGCGGATCACCAAGGCGTCAACCACAAATTGATGCAAAGTTCGAAGCAGAGCACAATCGAGGCGCTTCGCTTAAATCGCAGAGCTCTTTCGATACCCTAAAAATCAAGTCTGAGGTGTCCCTGAACAAGATTCTGAACAAGCGGACGGGCTTCCAACTGGAGGACCACGAAAAGTGGCGGCGGCAATGCCACCAGAGGAGACATTACGACATTCGCAGCCTGAGTGCCCCCCTCATCCCCCGTTAACCACCCTGCTGCTAGCCCCACAAGTGGCTCTAACGACCAACACACTTCTCCCCTCGATGCACTTCTTTCACCAACAACTTCATCGCTCCCCGATACCCCGTCCCTGCCGCGCGACTCGTCGCAGAATCTGACTTGGGGGAGGTCCGCCTTAATGACGACGAGCGCTTCTCCACCGTCTCTCTCAACGCCGCCGCGGCTCGCGACAGCACCGTTGCGGTCAAGTCTCCCGTCGACGAGAGCGCATCGTCAAGCCGTGGGCGGAGGATGAGCCTCCGCCTGCTCCGTCGGAGGTCCCTAGTGCCTCCTCTATGCGCGCGTCGTTTTTGCTCCAGAGGCTCGGAAATGACGTCACGTCGGGACCAAGAAGGAGTCTCGATGGGCAGCAGAAGCTGCAGGAAGTCTTTGAACGTGCGCAACGGAATAGCGGAGATTTAGAAGACGAAGCCGTGTCGACTGGGGTACGTGTTCGCCGGGCTCTTCTGCAAATCCTGCCCCGCTGACGCGTATATGTAGCGTTTTGGGGCTCAGTCGTGTCCGGTGCGTGTCCTCAGGTACTGTTGCTTCCTTATTCTAATAGCGAGCGAGTAGATTACCAAGGGTTCGCTTCGGAAAACTCGGATAAGCTTGCCCGCGCAATCGAAAAAGGGATACCGAGCAATCTTCGCGGGATGGTGTGGCAACTTATGTGATTGATATCCGCATTTATTTGTCCCTCTTCTTATCCCCAAGCAGGTCTGCATCGAAGGACCCACAAATGGAGGCATCGTACTTGAAATTTTTGAAGGAGTCGAGTCCCCATGAGAAGGCAATCACACGTGATCTTGGCCGGTGAGCCAGTTGACCACCCCTGCGCTGAATTTGCGCTGAACAAACCAGGACCTTCCCACAACACGAATTCTTCACAGACGGACAGGGTATAGGACAGGAAAACTTGTTCAACGTCCTAAAGGCATATTCTATGTGCGTCGCTCCATACAGCGATGTTCAATTGCTTCACCTGGTTAGAAAGATATGATCCACAGGTGGGGTACTGCCAAGGCCTGCCATTTGTAGTTGCGATCTTGTTGCTCAATGTACGTGAATCGATCCTGATTGATGATTTGTCCGTTTGTCAATCCGCTGAATCATTATAGATGCCTGATGAAGAAGCATTTTGCCTGCTCGTCCGACTTATGTATACGTATGACTTACGGGCCATTTCCTACCCGAAATGCCCAAGCTGCAATTGCGCCTTGTGAGTCGTCAGTTTGTCTACTGCGCCACTGGATGCTCATGAGCTTGGTATGGCATCAAGTTTCAAGTGAGAATGCGTCTTATAGTAATTTCTCGTTGATGGAACCTTTGCACCCAGTTCGACCGACTAATGGAGGAAATACTTCCAGTCCTGCATGTCCACTTTCTTCGACAGGGTGTGAAGTCAAGCATGTTCTGTTCACAGTGGTTTCTCACACTCTTTTCTACCGGTATGTTCTGCCTCGTTGCTAAAACCCGGCTTTAACTTGCGTTATAGTTTTCCCTTGGACATCGTCTTTCGAATATTCGACAACTGTCTTGCAAGTGGAATTGAGGCAATTTTTGGGTTTGGACTTTCCCTCCTGCAGAAGAACGAGGCAAAGTTGCTATCACTGAAGTTCGATGAACTTGTTGCATTCCTCAACACTGGTATCATAGACACGTACAAGGTCAGCTAAGATGCCTGACCGTCATCCGCCGTCTGACGATGACTGGTCAGAATTTCGTAGAAGAGGGTGGGAAGCCTACATATCGCGTCGACGATTTTGTGAATGATGCAATGTCACTGCGGATTACACCATTCATGCTAGACTCGTATAGCCATGAGTACCAGGAAATGATACGCGTGCGGGACATGCATGCAGCGGAGATGGATGCACTGCGAAATCATAATCGTCAGTTGTCGGCACAGATGTAAGTTCATTGCCTCCTTCAAGAGCCTGGACTGCTTCAACAACTCATGTCCTTGCGATACAGTAATATGTTGGAAGCCAGTTTGGCGTCGCTAAACCAGGAGCATGTCGATATTCTAGTGCGTGACGTTCCTCATTGATTCTAGATGGCGGTGTTCAGAGGTCTCGGGATGTTCGTTAATAGAACGAACTCGTTCGAGCCCGACTACAAAACGATGAGCTCGAAGGCGAGCTTGTGCGTTACAAGCTTTTGTACGTGTACCTATTATATATGTACTATTCTTGCTGATGTCGAACGTTATTTGCAGATACGCGGAGGCAGTACATCAAACAGAGGATGCAATGTCATCGCATCGCTTGTCGAGTACATCCAGCGTGAAGGCGGGAAGCAAACGTCCCAGCTTATCGAGTCTCCTTTCTCGTAACTTTCACCAAGACAGCCATCATTATTATATGATTGCAGGTAGTTTGGGTTGGTCATATTTGACAGGTTAACATGTGCAAAAGTGTCAACTATGAATAAAGCTGGCCAGAAGTGCGATGTGCCTTCCCCTCCGCTAATCTATACCCTTTCTACCCCAAGTGTGATGTTCTGACGAGGAAAATGGCTGTAACTACTGAAAAACTAAGCACGGCTGTACCGTACAGTCCAATGCAACGTTGTAACGTGGCAGTTGAGTTGTCCGTGATCACGAAAACGAATGTCTTAAGACAGTTCAGAAAGATCGATAGGAAGGTCCTGCCCCCCGTACGCGCGTCTTACCACCCTTGAGTTTCTCGGTAATGACAGGGCTCGCCGCGGGGCGGTATTTGTGTTGCTTTGAATATCTTTAAAGTAAAGAACAGTCAGCGCCGAAATACAAGCAGCAAAAGCACAGCGCACACACCTCTGGGCATGTATTATTTCTTCCTCTGCTCCCCGCTGCATCGATGCACGAAGGGAGAAGTACAGCCAGAACAAGGCAACGATAGCTAGGATGACCAGGGCGCGCTTCCACCAAGAGGGAGTGGGCGGATTGAAGCGCGGATCCTGCGCGAGTTGGCGGTGCTCGCGTATGTGCCTATGACGAACTGGAGACTGCTCCTCGTCGTAGTCGTCGCTAGGGAGGGCCTGATACGCAGCGGAGGACATGATGGGAGTTTAGAGTTAAAGAGCGTGAGTATGATTATGTAATCGCACTTGTGCCATATCAGCGCAGAGCGCTGACGTTGGTGTCTCAGTCTCAGTATAGCCTCAGTGAGGAGACTTTGTTCTTGGTTTTATTGGGAAACCGTACTGTATCATAGTGGTAATATTAGGTTTCTATTGCAGCCCTGAAGCTTATCTGCTGCGCGCGAGGCTGGAGCACAGCCCCACTCGTGACACCACCACAGTAAGCGCCACGCAGTGGGCCTGCAATACGGCACTTTGACGAGCTGTTCTC